>RJWT010036530.1:0-13237 GCA_004365215.1 Cuniculus paca | reverse complement strand
GTGAAAGTATAAAAATACTTCCTAGTAAAGTGAATTAGGTGGATGTTTCTGCTGACCACAGAGTTCAGCTGAAAACTCTGCTGGGTTTTGGATCAAAAAATTATAGTTAGGAAAAGGAGCATTTGTTTCTTAAGCAATGACATGGCTAGGATTCATCAATAAATGGATTATGTTGATTTTCCAGTCCCCATTCAGTTCAACTGCCATTTTCATTATCCACTTATCACTCTAAAAGGTATTGGATGAACTTAATAGTTGAATTTTAGAGTCTTCCAAACAGTCTTTTAAGCATTTGTTCTACATGATTTATGATGCTATAATTTCATTCCCAAAATATTGTGTCATAATTCATAATTGAGAAAACATTGAAGAATGGTTTCAAAATCAATCAAACAAAATGGGAAGTACTAAATTTTAATGTCTTACAAAGAGTTTAACATTTCTCATTCATAATTTTTTTCTTTTGTTAGATCTGGCTACAGAAGCACCAATTTTGTATTTAGCCTCACACTTCTTGTTTCTGCTCTTGTCACTCAAACTACTGACTCATTTGCATTCAGATTTTTTCCATAAAAGAACAAGGCAAAAATAATAGCAAAGCAACACCACTATTCATTTATCCACCTCTTTCTTCAGAGGACTATTTTAAAATTTATTCAATTTCATTTAACTATTATTGACCCAGTAAATCCTCACATTGCTGTTATACTATACTCCAGATCTCTAGCATTAAGGTACCTTATTATATCTGGATAATCTATGACATTAAAATGAATATTTGTTTCCACAGAAAAGGTAGAAAGATGAAAAGAACATTGTTCTCACTCTTACTAGAGCAATGAAAACAGTACCTTCAGCAATCAGAAAACATACAACTTTTCTGTAACTCACTAGAAGTCACAAACCCATTAACTAGCACGAAGTATTGGAAAGATGCATTTTTGTTAGATTGAGTAGAGCAAGACAGAAGCAAGCACCTCATTACTTGGATCAGATACCAATGAACACCTGGAAGAAGAATTCAGCTAAAATTTAACAAACTCCTGAAGCCTGGGTATGTGGTCCCAAGAATGCTTGAAACCCACAGACACAAGGGAAATTCATACCAATTTTCAGGCTTTTGCTAGTAAATAAATGCCAGTGGAAGTCATGTGAAAGTCAACAATAAAGAGTAGTTCTGTTAGTGTTGAAGGGTAACTACTGCAGAAAAGGCACAAAACCCTAAACAGAGCCTTCTCTTCATTTTCTCCATGGGAAAAAGTTTTCAGTAGTGAGATGAGGATAACAAACTCATTATAATTAGAGGAAGTGTCCTATAAAACACCCACACTGTCTCTCAAGGAGGAGGTTGAATACCTTAGCTATAGCCCCTATCTAAAGGTGAGGCTGTTACAGGGTCATGGAATGATCCTCCTTGAATTCCATTGATGAAAAGTTCCCTGAGACTAAGGTTTAGTCAGAGCAACCAAGAATGCCCCTATACCCCACCCACAGAAAGACAGCAAGTATTGAGTAAAAGTGGTCTTTCTATTCTTGGGAAGTGAAAAAGGGCTTCTCAGAAACACTAAGTCTTGTAAGGAATCAAGCCACACAACTGGAGGTAAGTGACAGATGAGGTAGGGAAGCTTAACTCTGTTTTCAACCATACCCCATTACTCCCACAACTACCTGAGCTTTTCTCCCTATCAGACCAGCAGTGCCATTAGATTCTCATAGAATCATGAACAGTACTGTAAACTGCACATGGGAGGGATCTAGGTTGTGTGCTCCTTATAAGAATCTAATGCCTGATGATATGAGGTGGAGATGAGGTAGTGATACTAGCACAGGGAGTGGCTGCAAATACGGATTAACATTAGCACAGATGTTTAACTGCACAGAGGCCATAATAAATCACTTACTGGTTCATATATAAACCCTATGAGTAAGTGGCAAGTGACAATAAGTTGCATCTAGTGGCAGACTTTATAGTGCCAAGCATGCTGATGTACATCAATTGCATAACTGCATTTTGTGGCAGTCTTGAAGTAGAATCCAACACTTATTTTAGTCCCATGCATGGCTTGCCTTTTACTTAACTTACCACCTCTGTCCATGCCACCTTCCCCCACTGTGCACTTGTTTCAAGCACAGTTTTGGTAAGATCACAAACTAACTTCAGCCAAAATGTGTAAAATACAAATGTCACCGAAGAGCTTCTTTGAAAAGGGGGAAAGATCCAATGATGAGACAGCGGAAGACTCCAAGACTAACAAGAAAAATGGAGGCTGCATTTAAAAGAAAATACCAAGAGTCTTACTTAAATTATGAGTTCTTTGCAATAATCATTCACATACTCCAAGGTGTGGCAACTCACTATCCAAGGAAGTCAAAAAACCTCCAAAACTGCTTCACCATGTGGAGATCAATTGCCTTCCATTAAAAGACAAGCCTCTGAAGTTTTTCCAAAGAAGAAGAATAAACGTGAACAATAGAGGTGAGCACTGAAAGCCATCATGTCATCAAATGTATTTGTGCTGAAAGCATCATTCTTAGTGGCTAACTGCATTGCTAAAGCTAAGAAACCTTTTACTGTTGGTGAAGAATTAATTCTGCTAACTGCTGAGGGTATCCATTGTGAACTTTTAGAAGAAGGTGCAATTCAGAGGTAGCATGTGTTTCTCCCTCTCAGCACCATAACTAGACAAATTGATGTAACAGTAGAGGATGTTGAGGCACAATTGTTAAAGTGAATTAGCATTGTCAGAAAGAATTCAGGAATTACCATAGTACAATTAAAGAAAAGAATTAAATAGTAGAATTAAAGTTACCATAGTACAATTCAATGTTTTCTCAAACAAGATTGACAAGCCTACCAATGTTGAAAATAAAGCAACCATGCTTGATTTTGTGCAATACATTTTTCAGGAGGATGTGGATGAGTATATGTGCACTTTTGTTATCAACTAACATGACAGCTACAGCAATATTCAATCTTTCAATGATTACATATCAGGAAAACTGATGTGGTCATTTTGTGTCAATGTATACATGGATAGAATATCTGCCAAGACTGATAGCTTTCTGGTCAGAGAAGTTGCTTCTGATGTGAGTACAGTCTGTGTCACCTATAGAGAAAAGCTGGTTACCAAAAAATGTCACTTGAACTTAATAACATTTTTCAGGATGTGATTAAAATTATTAACCACATTGAAGTACATGCTTTTAACTCATATCTGTTTATGCATCTCTGTGAGGAGGTGGACAGCACACATGTCTTCTCTTATCCATAGAAATGAGAGTACTTTATTGAGGTAGATCAGTGGCCACAGTTTCTGAGTTAGGAGTCTTTGTGTTATGTTACAGAAATTTCTTTTCATCAAAACAGCTACTACCAGCAGCAAATTTCCATGACACAGAATGGGTTGCAATATTTGTGGTACCTTCTCAGTGAACTCAAAGTGTCATTTCAGAGGAGAATGACAAGTGTATTCAAGTTAACAGATAAAGTCACTGCATTAAAAGGTAGCTGAAATTGTAGGGTCAGCTAGTGAACATTGGAATTTTTTATTTGTTTCAAATATGAGCAAAAATTTTGAAAGGGACTGAATCAATTCTCTTTCTCTAAGCTTTACATTATCAACTATCTCAGCTTTCAAAAGACCCCTAAACTCAGAAGGAATGGATTGGATTTGTGACTCATTTTTGAATAAACTAGGTGAATGAACTTTGTCTGTGTCACAGACAAAGATCAACTGCTTGAGATTGTAAATGATGGTGGCCTTAAAATGAGATTGTAAAATTATAGTTACCTTATATTCATAACAACTTCAAATCTTCATATATTTTGGATTAAACTCAAGGTGGAATATTCTGAGATTGCCACAAGAACACTGGAAAGCAGTGTTTTCTGCAGTGATAATAACCAAAATGAGATTATGGAGTACACTGGACATAAGCAATATACTTCATTGTCCCTGCCTCCCATCACTCTTGAATGTGACCACTTAGTTTCAGGGAAGCAGTTCAACAGTTATTAATAGAAATAAAGAGCACCATAAATGTAATATGCTTCAATCATTCCAATACCATCCCTACCCTGGGTCAGTATAAAACTTGTATTCCACAAAACCAATTCTCAGGGCCAAAAATGTTGGAGACTATTGCCCTAACACACAGTGCAAAGGGAAAATCTAAAGTTGAAGGTAGAACAGACATCATTTAGGAAATGAGCCGCTACCCTAAAAACAAGGTAATACTAAAGAAAGTCAAAGCCCATGGCACACACATAATACCTCAGACTAAGATGTGAGCAGAAGAAATGACATGTGAAATTCCAGGCATAAAAGCTATTTTTTTCTATATTCCTAAACAATATGTCAGGATTTCAACAGAAAATTGTAAGATATACAAAAAGGGAAGGAAAAAATAAATACCTATGGACTGGACTGAAGAGAAAGCAATCAACAGAATGAAACTCAGAACTAACTCAGTGCTGGTGGAACTATATAACAGTGCATTTAATATTACTCTGATTAGTATGTTAAAGTCTTTAGTAAGAGTGAGTAGTAAAGTATACAGTAACAGATAGTAATTTCATCAGAGAGAGGGGCTGTTAAAAAGAATCAAAAAATGTTAGAATTAAAATAAAAATAGCTGTAGCAGAGGTAAAAAGTGCCTTCAAAGGACTCCATATTAAAGTTGATGTATCAGGGAATTGAATCAGTGATCTTGAAGAAAATTTAATGGAAATTTCCCAAACTGAAGAACAAAAAGGAGAAAATAAAGCAATAAAACAGAGCATTCAAGAAATGCAGGCTGTTCTCCAACAGTCTCACATACATATAGCAGAAAATTCACAAGGAGAAAAGGATGAAAACTGTCAAGAAGAAATATTTGCAGAATGGCTGGAGATTTTCCAAAATCTATGTCAGATATCAAACAGAAAAATTTAGAGAACATTAAGTAGGATAAATTAAAACAAACAAAAACCATAGGAATATCATATTCAATGGATGAAAACCAAAGACAAGACAATTTTGGTGACAACTACAAAGAAAAGGAAACATTAAGCTACATAAGAACAAAAGTAAGAAAGCAGAATTCTCAACAGAAATTATGAAAGCCATAAGGTCAAGACAAAAAATCTTTAAAGTGCTAACAGAAAAAAAAGTCAACCCAGAATTCTAAAGCAGTCAAAAATATATATATATATATATTAAAACTTAATAATAAATCCTTTTAGAAACAAACCAATAAAGAGAAAAAGCCATTAACAGTAGAGCTGCACTATAAGAAATATTAAAGAAGGCTCTTCAAGTATCAAACATGTTTCAGGACAAAACCTTAAACATATATTAACAATATATTATATATATTACATATTACATATATGAACAAAGAGCAGGAAATAGAATAAATGAAAGTCAACATAAAATTCATGTTTTTTATTTTGCTCTTAACATTTACATTTTTAATGTAGGATTAGCTAACATAATCAAATATTTTGCAATATTAAATGTCAAGCGTACTTCATCTAGACTAACATTCCTATTAATATACCACATACTGACATATGGGCTGGGGCTAAAAGTCATAGGAGCTTAACTTCTATGTGGGTATCTGTGGTGGATTAATTAAAGGTTAGCTTGTCACACCCAACTGAACTGAATCAGCATGGTTTTGGGTGTGGAAGGCCCACCTGAGGATTGTTGCCAACCACATAAATGGAGAATTGGAGGGGAAGATGGTATGCTATTGATTCTCCTAGAGGAGCTTGTCAAGAATGGCACACTCTCCTGATATGAACTCGACAGTTGGAGGTCAGGTCTTCGCAGTCACTGAGGATGGCTGCAGTTATCTTTGGGGGAGTTCTGTTCCTTACTTTGAGTGTCACTTCCTGACTCCAGTGCAGATCCCTTAGTCTGTTAGCACAGATCCTTCACCCAGCTGGTGCAGGCTTTCTAGCTTCCACCACTGAGTTTTGGGCCTTCTCAGTGCAGATCCTTGATACAGACTTGTACGAGACATTGTCATGGGCTCTAGGCTTCCAGTTGGACTTGTTTGCAGGACATTGCTGAGGGATCCAGGCCATTGGCTGGATTATTTTGGTCTCTAATGTGTGAACAGATCTCTTGTGCTCTTCTGCATTTGACTCTTTGGGTGAATATTTTGAAATGATTCTACAAAGTATGTCTTCTGTATTAAATCTTTTTCCTTGTAAATCCTGACTACAACAGTGTCCATCATGGTCCCTTAGGTGTTTTGTGGCTACAGAAGTCATTCACTTCCTTTCCAGCTGCTACTTGTGTCTTTGGCAAATGGAGGCATAAGAAAAATTCCTGTGAGAACAGTTGTTATGTGTTTATGAAAGCTTAGTCATGTTATAGTCTGCAGTTGTAGGTTCCCTTTCTGTTCTGAATGAATTTTCTGAGATTATATTATAATTTATATCTAGATGTACCCACAAAGCCTTGTGAATTAATAGGTGGGGCTCCTGGCAGTTGATTGGATCATTTGGGCGTGAAACTCATCAAACTATTAGTCCACTGTTGAGTTTATAGCTAACTGTGATGTTGGCAGGTAAAGCCTGGTTGGAGGAGGTGGGTCACTGGGGGGTGTAGCTCTCTTTTTTCCCTTGATTCTCATTCTCACTCTTTTCCTGCTCTCACTCTCACTCTCACTCTAGCTCTCACTCTTCTTTCCATCGCTATGCCATGAGCTGTTTTTCCTCTGTCATGTTACTGTACCATGCTGCTTTGCCTTGGAACCAGCCAGCTATGGACTGAAAACTACAAACTATGAACCAAAATAAGCCTTTCCTCCTTTCAGTTGTGGATGTCAGATAGTATGTCTCAGTGATGAGAAGTAATTAAGACAGGTTGACTTTTCTTATTAATAATTATTCAAAAAGTAACAGATCTAACACAAACAGAATAACAATATATTGTTATTGAATATAGAAAAGTAAAATGTATGACACGTTTACTGGATATACACATTGGAAAATGAATACGTGTATAAAAATTTTGCATGTTACCCTATTAGGTAAAATTTCTATTTTTATGTATCTGCTGAAATAAATTTAAATAAATTAAACTAATAGAATAGCATAAGGATGAGGAAGTAATTTGGACTCATCTTTTTAAAGACCTTTAGACTATTAAAGAAGTTGCACAATATTACTTAAATGTAGATATTTATTATCTTATCTATCTGACTTATTAAAGATATAAATTATATTGTAAACCTTGGTGTAATTACTGAAAAAGATTTGAAGCAGATGCATAAACAAAAAGCAAATAATGGAGATAAAATGAAATTAAAACAAATACTAACCCCACACAAAAAGAAGCTGAACAGGTAAAAAGACCCATAAATGAGTAATTACATTAGTATAAATCATACTATTAGAAAAGCCAATATTGTTGGTTAGGACAAAAATAGTGAGACCCAACTATTTGTTGCTCCAAAAAGCTCACCTTAAATATAAAGTCATAGATGTACTTAAAGTAAAAGGCAGAAAAAATATGCCATAAAAACACCAATCAAAAGAAAATTGGAGTAACTGTATAATACTAAAGTAGAATTTAGAACAAAGATTAATATTAGTGAAAAGAAATTTCCTACTCATAAAAATCAATATTTTAAGAAGATCTAACAATCCTAAATTTTTATGTACCTAGCAAAAATTTTTGAAGTACATGAACCAAACACTGATGAAGATGATTTGGAACTATAATAGTCTATCATTAAATGATAAAATTAGTAGAAAATAAATCCATAAAAATATAAAAGACAGGAAGAATAATTACAAAATTCAAATTAAAAGTATTTTGTTGAGTATTTTACAAATGCATTCACAAGTGGTATCAGTTTACACTTTTCTTTTTATGTCTTTCTAGCTTTGGTACCTAGGTAATATTTGCTTCAGAACTTTTTCTATCATTTTCTATATTCTTAAAAAGTTTGCGTGCAAGTTAAATTATTGTTAAAAATATCTTAGGGAGAATTAGCCAGTGAAGCCATTTGAATGTGGAGCCTTAGTAATGGGAAGGTTTCAAATTATAGTTCATAAACAAATTCAAAAAATACTTTTACCAAATGGTTATAAAATAGTTAAGTATCCATATATAAACAAGTAAACACCAATTTACACACCATGCTCTATGTAACATGATTCTAATCAAAAGAAGACAGACATAAAAGAGTATATATGGTATATAAAACTCTAGAAAAGACAAATCTAATCAAGGTTATAAAAAGCAGATTAGTCTTTGCCTGACTGGGGCATGTAATTGACTAAAATGTGGTACAAAGAAATTTTGGAGCTATGGAAATATTCTGTATCTTGATTATCACAGTTTGACACTGGTATAAGTATTTGTCACAATTCATTGAAATATGTACATATACATATATATATATTTGATGTTTCAATTAGCACTGATTGATGAGTTAAGAATTTGTATATTGTCTCTGGTATCCTCTAGGAAAGGAGTAAAAGAATGAGTTTCTAAATAGCAAAAGGAGAGATGAAATAATACCAAATAAAAGCAAATGAGAAATTAAAAAGACAAAGAAACTCAAGGTATGGCATGTGTTAAATATGAAGTGCTGACTATGGTGACCAATTTAAACCTTAATATATCAGCACTTCCAGTAATTATAAAGAAAAAATCACACTAAATAGAAGATGAAGAAATGTGACATATTTAAAAAATCAATTATTTTCTCTTAATATATCTAAGATACAAATGCTTGCATGCAAAAGAATATGAAAAATATACCATGTAAATGCTACAAAAGTTAAGCTATTATTATAAATTTAACAGAAGAAATCAAGAGAAAAAAGACATTACTAAAAATAGAATAATTCTCAATGATAACAGTTTTAATTCAATAGCGAGATGTAATAATTCTAAATTTGAAAGCCAATAATAACCAAATGTTATAATATGCAAAGTAAGTTAATAAATGTGATTAAAAAGCACAGTGATATGGACATATATAAAACACTATACTTAATGAAGTAAAAGTACAATTTCTTTTTAAATACTAAATATTTAGCAAAATTGATCATATTCTTACTATAAAACAAATCTCAATAAATTTTAAAGAGAGAATATACTGTCTGATTTTAGTACAGTTCATCTAGAAATCAATAACAGAAACTTGCATCTATTTGTAAATTTTTAAAAGAAAATAGTGATTTGTAAATTACCTGTAGACAAGAAAATAATAGTACAAGTGTGGAAATAATAGTACAAATATACTTACAAAAGCTATTGGGAATCAACTAAATATATGATAAGAGGAAAATAACTTAAAGTATGTATTATAACAGAGAAAAAAAGACAAAAACTAATTACCTCCAAGCAGTCATCTCAGATAGTAAAACAGCAGAAAAATAAATGAAAGAAAGTATACTGAAAGAAATATAAAAGAAATAAAGACAAATATCACATGCAAATTTAAGTTTTGATAAAAATAGCATGCTGTGGTGATAATGATCACTGAATAAAAAAAGAGCGAGCATAGGTTTAATAGAAGAATGGAAAAGAGAACACTTCTTTAAAACATACAGACTTCAGAAAGAACACAAAATGATATTACAAACATGTTTATGCCAGTAAACTGAAAAATCTGTAAATATAACAAAATTACTAGAAAAACACATCCTACTAATGTTAACATAAAAATAATTTTCACGAATCCCTTAATAATTGTATTTGAATCTATAATCTTTTTCAGCAAAATTCTGGCTCATAGTTCCATCGATAAACCATTAATCACTTACCGAAGAAATTGTGTCAGTATCATAGAAACTCTTCCACAATATAGAAAAAACAAAGGGTAAAATATATCCAGATTTTTCTTATGGGACCAAAACAGTCTTAATGACAAAATACTAGATGAATATTACAAGAGGAGAACACTACAGGATTAACTCATTGATGAATATAGCTGTAAACATCTAAGTTCAAAATATGTGACTTTAGTAGGCTAGTGTTCTAATATTAGAAAATCAGTTCCTATAATTTTATACATTAAAAGAATAAAGTGAGGAAATAGAATTATCATCTCAAATAGCATCCACAAAAGAAAATACATAAATTCGATTTAAAATAACTATGTAGAATTAGAATTAGGAGGAAATATTCTTAATCTGATAAGAAGAATAAGCAAACACTAAGTAAATATCCTAGTTAATAATAAAACATTAGAATTTTGCCTTCTGATATCAGAAAGAAGATATTAAAGTCACATATTAGCACTTCCATTAAACCTGTGGTGGAAAGCCAGAAAGAAGGAGGGGTGAGAAGGTAGACAGGAGACACCATTTATAAGTTTTGGACAATAAAAGTGACAATTTCTTATTACATGATATAATTATGCATATATAAAATGAAAAAATAAATTTTCAGATTAAGTGAATTAATCTTTCAACCATTTAGTTTGATAGAAATTGAGTATTTTGAAAATTCAGCCAGGCATGGTGGAACAGGTCTAAAATCCCAGCACTCAGGAGGCTCAGGCAGTAGGATCACTGTGAGTTTGAGGCCAGCCTGGGCTACAGAACTGTGTTCAAAGCCAGCCTGCACTAAGTCATGAGAACCTATCTCAAAAAACCAAATAAAGAAAGAAAAATAATACAAATTCACTTATATTTCTATATTTACCAGCTATAGAGAATTAAAAATATTTTAAAATTACCATTTATAATATTAAACACAAATAATTTTAACGAAAACCTTGAAACACTATATTGAGGAACTGAGTCCTAAACAAAGGGAAGGAAACACTATATTTATGAATTTAAAAATCATATTTTACAAGCATAAATTCTCTGCGAATTGTTCCATAGAGTCAAAACTCAAATACAGCTCCTTCATATTTTTTGTGAAAATTGATTTAAAAAGATCTTAAAACAGTCATAGAATATGCAAAGATCAGATAACCAAGAGAGTCTTGAAGAAGATGGAAGAGTTTGTGGAACATCAAAGTGTTCCAGCATGTACTAAGACACGTTTATTTGTGCCAGAACCAACAGAGAAATGGCACAGAGAACTACAGGTCTGCAATATATTATCATCTCATTTATGACAAAAATTTCTCTGAAGCTCAGAGCGGGAAGGACAATTGCTTTAAGAAATGGTCCTGAACAGGGGGAAACATTTAAACCTGACCTCCATACTTTGCTTCAGAGTTGAGAGACATGTTTGAAAGGTAAAATAAGGTAAGATAGGAGACATCATCAATCTCTCAGAACAAGGAACTATTTCTCCAACGTGGTAAGCAAAGGTACTAACTATAAGGAAGGACTGATAAATTAAAGTACATTCCTCTTAGGAGTTTGTGCATGAAGACATCATCAAAAGAACAAAAATGTAACCAATGTGGTAGACACAATATTTGCACCCCATGAAACAGTTTCCTAACTGTTCATTGCAAACGTGGGGAGTGAAAAATAACAGCGATGTTTTTTTCTAACACCCTCACAGTTCTAAATGCTAGAAGTCTGAAATTAGTATCGTTGGGCAGAAATTAAAATGTCAGCAGGTCCTAGGGGAGAATCTGTTCCTTGTCTGTTATAGCTTAGTATTTCTGTATCAATTTAAGCTATAAATCCTCATCACCTTATGTTTGGCATCAGTGCCAGGTCTTTTATTTCCATCTTAAAATGATTCATATGATTGCATTTATAACTTACCTGGATAACCCAGGAAATACTGTCATTTGAAAATCCTAAATTCAATCACATCTGCAAAATCTTCATCATATAAAGTTACTTTTGCAAGACCCAGAGATTAGTATTCGATATATTTAGGAAGATCTGTTATATTCAGGGGGCCATTATTCAGCCTGCTACACAATATAACTAACAGAGCACTCAAATCTAAACTCTTAAATATCTATGAGAAAAAGGCAATTCAATGAAAACTCAGACAATGGCTTACACACAATTTTAACATGTCAATAAACATGAAAACTATGCTTGGCCTCATCAAAAATCTGGGAAATGTGAATTAATGCCACAGTTAGACACCTCTGCTAATGGTTAAACACAAGACTGACAGCCTCAAGTTTTGATGAGAATGCTGAGCAGTTGGAAGTCTCAACATAATTTTGGGAAGGGTATGAATGGCTAAAATTAGTACAAAGAATTTTTAATATTTTCTATTAAATGAGAAGCTAACGATATGTGACCCAGCAAGTCAACTGCTAGGTACATTTCTTATTGCAATGCATGCCAAAGACAAGTCCACGAAAGCACATCTCAGTGTTATTCAGAATAGCCTAAAGCTAGAATCCAACCCAAATGCCTGGGAAGTGTAATGAATAAACACATGAAGATAAATATTATTTATAACAGATTTCTCTATGCTCCACCCATAAGCTATAGGCTTAGATTTGTGTTTGTATATCTATATTTAATAGAATATTTAAATAAAAACTATAAAAGTAAAGAGTCATATAAAAGCTATAGCATAGTCACAACCATCTACAATCTACACTGTATCGCATATAAGATTCCAAACTTTAAAAATACATGTTCACAAGTAGTACATAGAATCCTTTAACGGATAACAAAGTAGTTAGACCAGGCCTTAATCATAACTATTTGAATAAAAATAATAAACTGAATGCATACGCCAACTCTGTGAGAAAAAACAAAAATTAGCAAATAGTGTGATTTAAGCAAACTTTGTTTGGGCTGGGTTACTATTTTGTCTAAATTTAATCCTAGTATCACTTATGGAAATTTTGTCTTAATATATCAATTTCAATTGGACAAGAATGATTAGCATGGGGAATTGAAGGCTTATATAACACATTTAGATGTAAAAGATGTAGGAGAGAAGGGTACCAGAGGTTTTGAGTTTTGAAGAATCTTTAGAGTTTTCTGGTTCCTTAAGACAAGAAGGGATTAATAGGTACCAGAGACAATTAACAGCTACTAATTCTGATTAATGAAATTACACCTCCATCATTACTAGCACTATCATTTTTGGTCCTAATACTCAACCTCATCAGCAGCAGCATAAACAAGTAAGTGCCCTTAATAAAATACTCTATATGAATGCAGTCTTATATTATTTACAAGGCATATTAGATTTTATCACTTGGAACTTTTTTCAGTTTAAATATGTGAAGTGCCATCTCACTGCAAATGACAGATGCATTTCTTGAGATTGGTCTTACTATCTATTTTACAGACACTGCAAAATTTCTAAATTAATATGTAGAAAAAGCA
>RJWT010036529.1:0-13241 GCA_004365215.1 Cuniculus paca | reverse complement strand
TTCATCTGTTAATGGGCATATGGGCTATTTCCAGTATTTAATTATTATAAGTTGTCCTGCTATAAATGTGAGTGTGCATGAATCACTGTAATGTGATGTTTTATTTTTTTATTTTAAAGAGAATAAAATAAAACAACAGAACAAAGCAAATCAGAACAGAACAATGCAAGCAGCACAGAACTTCAAAACAAGACAAAAGGAAATCAATAGTGGCTACCATAGTGTCTCTAGTTTTCTTTGAAATAGTAGTCCACACCTTCACACAATAAATTCAAACAAACCAAAACAGTGTAAAACCAATCAAAACAAAAGAATGAAAGCATTATGAGACTTCAAGACAAGATAACAGGAAATGAACAATGTGATATCTTTAATTCTTTTGAAAAGATGCCTGCAATGTGAATAGCTGTGTTAAGTAGAATTTCTATGTATTGTAAACACAAGTACAAGAAAAGTGAAGGGGATTAAGAAATGGATGGAGGGGGGAAGAAGAGACAAGGGATTGATAAAAGCAATTAAGTGTTATGTACATGTGCGAATTTCCTTTAAGGAATATAAGCATTCTGTACATGAAATAATAAAAACAATATAGATACAAAGACTCTAAGCTGTAACTATCTCTACATGTTTAACCTGATTGCAAAACTTACACAAGGCTGAGTGGTATACAAATATCTATATTTCATGAGATTTGATTAGATTGCAGCCTATATTTCATAGTGCATTAGTAGTCATTTCCAAAACTTCTGATTGAAAATCATACACTTTCATTTTATCAACTTAATTTACAATCTGTTAGGTCTCTTTGTATAAATTTTGTTCATCTACAATTTTCAAATACATTATTAAAAACTCACTTTTAAGAAGGCAGTGTCAGAATTCCTTTAATATCCTTATCCTAGTAGTTTTATAACATAAAATATACAGATATGTAAATCAGATAAAATATACAAAGACAGACATGAGATTATAAAACAATAGCAATTTTTCCATTTAACATGCCCCCAAAAGAGTAGGTATAAATATAAAATAATATTTTTCAGCTAACTAAGAAGATAATCAGGTTTAACATATTTGGGCAGAAGCCAAAGTTCTCTGTTGTTCTTCCCCATAAGGAAGAAAATACGTATTCACTCCAGGTAATGAATATTCAATTCTTTTAGAGGAGATTGGTCACAGAAGGCAGAGAATGTTTCTTACTTGAGAAATATTGGTGAACTCAAGAGTTGACATGCCTAGACCCATGAGAGGGGCCTAGAATAGCCAGAAGTTTCAGAAAAACCTCTGAGAAGTAATGAGGGTAAAAATTAGCTTGGTATATCAATGTCCAAATGAGATTTAAAAAAAATAGCATGAAAATGGAACAAACTAAACTACTTTAGCTCTTATAACAAGAATTTCAGAAAATCAAATTCAGGTCAGCATGAGGTCATGTTACTGTAATTCCAGTTATCTGGGAGACTGAGGCAAGAGTACTATGATTGCAAGGACAGCCTAGGAAACTTAGTGAAACATAGTGTCAAAACAGAAAAAAAAAAATAAATCCATGAAGGAATACAAAGGGATATTGTATTCTGTCAAATTTGGCTATCTGCTTTTTAATGTTGTTGGTCATTTCTTTTTCTTTTTTGAATGAATATGATTTTTATTAGTGATACTAATAATACAGAGTAGTAATATTTGATTTGGGAAATTCATACATGAAGAAAATATATATTATACCAGGCCTGGTGGCACATGTCTGTAATCCCAGCACTCGGGAGCTGAGGCAGGAGGACTGTTGCGAGTTCAAGACTAGTCTGGGCTACAAAGTGAGCTCAAGGTCACCCTGAATGGCTTAGTGAGACCTTGTCTCAAAAAGACAAGGGTTGGGGATTTAGCTCAGTGGTGTAAGTGCCTGCCTGACAAGTGCGAGGTCATGTGTTTGATCCCCAGTGCAGGGTGGGGGGAACACACACACACATATAGTTAGATACAGAGATAGATAGATTATTTTCAATTCCCTTGCCTTCTTCTCCCTTATATCCCCAGTCCCATAATACCCTTCCCCATTTCCAAGGATCTACCTTCTATTTTTCTATCATTTCTCCTTTATTTTACTTATTTGTGAATTCATGCTTTAAATTTCTCAGATGAAAGAAAATGCAATGTTTAACTTTCTGAGTCTGATTGATTCTGCTTACCATGATGGATCTACTTCCATACATTTTCCTGTAAATAATATTAATTCTTTCTTTTTTGTTTTTTTGGTTGTTTGTTTTTGAATTTATTCTTTCTTATGGCTGAGTAATATTCAAATGTTTCACATCTTTTTTATGCCCTTGTACTAATGGGCATCTATGCTGTTTGCAGTCTCAGCTACTGTGAGTTGTGTTGCTATAAAATGATTGTGCATGTATTGCTGTAACAGGTTACTTTAATGCTCCTGCAGATATACCAGGAGTGATATAGCTACATGAAAAGATATTTCTATTACATTCCTTTTGACTTTGTACAAGCACCCCCCCCCCACCACCGCCACATCCTCACCAGAATTTGTTGTTTTGTGTATTCTTGATGATAAACATTCTGGAAGGTGTGAAGTAGAATCTCAGTGTAGTTTGATTTTTATTTCCCAAATGGCCAAAGAAGTTAAACAGTTGAACATTTGTCTCTGTCTATTTTCATGTCATATCATGTTTCATTAGTTTTATCATTTTGTGATACAATTTGAAATCTGATACTGTGAAGTCACTAGCAGTGCTCTTTTGGCTCAGAAATGCTTTGGTTATTCTCTTTTCTGATTCTATATCAATTTTAAGATTCTTTTCCTAGCTCTTTAAAGTATGTTGGTATTTTAATAGGAATTCCATTGAAACTGGGCATTGCTCTTGGTAATGTGGCTATTTTAACAATATTCATTCTGGCAGTTTCTAAGATCTTTCAATTTCTGTCTTCAATGTTCTATAATTTTTACCATAGAAGTTTCTCACCTCTTTGCTTCATTGGATTTGGAGGTATTTAAATTTTTGATTATGATGCAAATAGAAATCCTTCTGTATTTCCTAGTGTGCTCAGTATTGGTGTACAGGGATGATTTTGACATTTGTGTGTTGACTTTTTATCCTGCCACTTTACCAAATTTATTTATCAGATATAAAAACATCCTGGTAGATTTTTTCAGTAATACATATATTTATATATATTCTTCTGAAGTTAGGTATCCTTATCTTACTAAAATTATTTTCTACTTCTGAAGATCCCAACTTTTGGAGTAAGAATATGGTCTTCTCTAGTTATGAGTTTCACCTGTCATTCATTTGCATACTTTATGGAACAGGAATTGGAGTATATGTTACCTCAGCTGAATCACACTTTCTCAGAAAGAGCACAGTGGATTTGGTGATGTACACTAGGGACACCCATGTGCTGAATCTTTTCATCTGCAGCCTGAAGAGCAGGAGCATTATTAAGACTGTGTGGAGACTCCACAGCATCACAGTCTAGCCTTAGGACCTGTAAGATTCATTTGAATATAATTTGGAAAGAGCAAAGAAACCTGACATCTAGACATTAAACCTGGCTTCAATTTCATCATGGCTTCAATTTCTCATGGTTTTTGATAGTGAAATATTCATGGAATGAATAGGAAATTTCAAAGTTGAACAGAAATTTAAATTTGAAAAGTGAATTGTTCTTGAAGATGTGTGATGTCAAAAGTCTCACAACAATGTGAGTGTAATTGAAGTAAATTGAAATGTATAGTTGGTATGGTTAAAACTACCTTTCACTCTGAAAATGAAAGTCAGATGAATATTTCAAAATTATATACAAATGATGGAAGTGACTGGAACACATAAGCTTTAATTCAGTAGAGGACAAACTCAAAACCTCTTGTGGGTAATTATTTTTCTTCATTTTGCTCTTGAGGTGGTATTTGGAAGTGTATGGATATTGGAATGTCATGTGCTAATTAGGCTAATGTTGCTCTCTGTGCTTTGAGCCTCCAAGGTCATGTAATCATCAATAATCACTCTCACCTCCAGCCTTTCAGTCAGAGGACTGAAGGCCAATGAACTCTAGAGCTGTGTTGCCACTTCTATGCTTGTCTGAATCAAGAAACTTGTATCCAAATATGCATTAATTTCAATCCTAAGTGGAGAGAATGAGCCTTCATTGGGCAGCAGATATTAGACGGTCTTTGCATCTGCTTTCCTTGACTATGACTGAGCAGAGAAACTGCATCACCAGTAAGTGCAGAAAGGGACCTCACTGATATGGGATAGATCCTTGAAATTATTGTTTCTTCACCACAAGGACAAACTTGACAGATTGGTTAGCCAGATGGGAGGCTACAGGTATGAAAAATATCAGTTATAAAGAATGGGAATTTTATCTTCTTGGTTGTCATGTGAAACCAGAATTATTATTTTGAGTTTAATATGTACACATCCAATTTCTGCTTCCCATTTTTATCTCACAAGTAATGGCAGAAATTATGTCTTTCTTCAGTGTTTGCTAAGCACTCTAAAAGGATTATGAACCATAACACCATGAACTAATTTTGAGGGCTTCCTATATTTCAAGTGCTGAGCAATATATTCTATGTAGCTTGTATTATTTTTTATGTTTTTGTCCTCTTGTAGCTGTAAGTGTCCACATTATTATTCCTAGAGGAAGCAGTACAGTCTGTCTCTTCATGGAACCTGTCATAGGTTGTTAGGTGGAAAAGTATTAAATCATATTTGAATCATATTATGAGTGACATGAAGCATATAAGTATTAATCCTGTCAAGAATCCCTCTTAACAACAAAATCAGTCTCTTCACTTCCCAGTCACTTCAAACAAAGACACCTTGCTCACTGTGTTCATCCTTTTGGCAGGTTATGATAGAACCCAGAGCAGAGCATTGAATGGTACTAGTTTCATCCACCAAAGGAAGGACTTTCCTAAGTCACAGGCAAGGATTATACACAGAGTGAACCCCTTATAATTCAGCAGCTATCTCTCTTGCCAAAATTGCAGGATATTTTCACAGTTTTTCAGTTTTTCTCCATGCTTGTATTTAGCTGAAAAAAATCCAAAAAGACATAATATGAGGTGTTGATTATATTATCATTTATGATACTGAAGTGTTTAAAAGTGCACCTTGGATGCATGTGTCTTTGGACCTCTGGACCTTTGCTTAAATCTTTCTCTTGATTGGGAAACAATGAAAAATGTTATTATGTTGAACAGTATAAGTCAATTTAATCTTACTAATTTCATCTATCTTTATTTCATTGACTCAGAGAAAGTTTCTAATATTTCTGAAAAAAATTACACAGAAATAAAGCATTATCTTTGAGACACAGCATTTTCATTAGTAATAATTGCTAGTAGCTCCACCCAGCCACCCTGGAGCAGCATACCAGTTGCAGCTCTGGGACTAGCATGAACCAAAGGAAGGTGTGCATAGTGAATTTCACCTAGATGTGCAGCTTGAGACCTTGTGAGCAGCCTGGTAGGGACCTGCACCAACTCTGACATCAGCCACAGATGTCTGAAACATCGTTAAGGTCCTGCTTGGTTTTTTCCAAGCTACCTCCAATCAACAAAGCAGCTGCAATGGTAGGCCTGGCTGGAGTTGAAGGCATGCACTGTGAATTTCACCTAAGCTTTGAGCCTCTTAAGCTTGCATGGTACCTCATGGGGGCTCTACCCTGCCTCCTGAAACAGCTGGAGAGCTGTGGCATACCAAGTGTGTTGTACTGGAGATGCTGCTTGCTGGCAACCAGCTCAAAGGTAAGGCAGAGGCAAGCCCTGCTCCGCATGCATTCCAGCAGCCTCTGGGAAGCTTCTGCCCTAGGTAAGCAGCAAGGGCTGGGAAAAACAGAAGTGGACCCTGAACCAGAGTATCCAGTGGCCACCATTGGATACCTCTAGCCAGCACTGGCCAGGAAAATGAAACAGTCACTCTCCAGAGAAATTGTAACCAATGTGGGAGGTTCCCAAAACCCCACTACCCACTGGTTTGGAAGAACCCAGGAAAATGTCAAGATGAAGAAACAAAAGGCAGTCCCTGGACTCCAACCCAAGCAGAGCAAGTCCAGGAGATGAAAACATGGAAGAGATTGGGAGTTGCACACCTGAAATTTCTGCAGTGATAGACACTGAAGTAGAGACAACTCCATAAGGCTATAAAAGAAATCAGAAGAGAAATACTATCTCAGGTAAAAGAAGAAATGAAAAAAGTAATAAAAGAATTGCTAAGCTTCTCTAAATAAAACGTAGATAAAAATAGAGGAGCAAAGGAAACTGAGGGAAACCAAGAGTGAACAATATGAGAGATTTTACAATACATGAAGCAGATTCAAAGAGATATACAGAAAATTAAAATCTCCATTGAAAGTTGGCAAAATCTCTTGAAAGAATCTGAAGATAGACTTTCAGTCCTTGAAGACAGATGTGCAGCTTGTGATCGGGAAAGGAAAGACCTCTTAAAAATAATGAGGAACAAGGAAATAAGAATTCAAAGACTGCAAGGTGATGCAAAGCAAAATAATTTATGAGTGATAGGTATCAATGAAGAAGCAGGGGTCAACACAAAAGACAGAAAAATTCTATTTACAGAAGGACTAGCAGAAAACATCCCAAACATTGGAGAAAGATGTGCTATTCAGATAAGTGAGGCATATAGAACACCAGCTAGCCATAACCAAAATAAATCTACACCCAGATATATAATAATCAAGATCCCAGAAATTCAACACAAGAACAGAATATTAAAAGGTATTCAAGAAAACAAGCAGATCACCTAAAAAGGAAAACCCATTAGAATCACAACAAACTTCTGAACACAAACCATCAAGACAAGAACAGCTTGAAGTATTTCAAGTCCTGAAAGAAAACAACTTAAAACCCCAATCAACATACCCTATCTATGCAAAACTATCTTTCAAAATTAATGGAGAAACAAGATACTTCCATGACAAAGAATCACTGAAGGAATTCATGAGTGCCAAACCAACCCTACAAAGAATACTGAAGGACATTTTAAAAAGAGATAAAAAGGACCATGATTCCAGAAAGAGAGGCAGAGGGGGATCACCAAGCAGGACAGACAATAGAATGGAGGGTAAAAATACACAGCCAATGGCAGGAAAATAGCATGGCAAAGATGAGCCAGTGCATGTTGGCCATAACCATTAATGTAGATGGATTCAATTGGCCAATAAAAAGAAACACAGGTAGAGTGAATCAGGAGACAAGATCCATCAATATGCTTTATCCAACAAGCACATTTAGCTCAAAAGGGAATTCATAGATTAAAAGTCAAAGGAGGGAAAACAATGCTCGATGTGACAGGGAACCAGAAAAAAAAAGTAGGGGTAGCTTGCCCATCTGCTGCAGAATGGAAAGTAATGGTATGGCATTTCTATGCAATGGAAAGCTACTCAGCTATAAAGAAAGATAACCTTGAGATACTTGTAGGTAAATGGATACAAGTTGAGAACATGCTCATGGGTGAAAAGGTTCAGAGTCACATGGGTGAACATTGTATTGCCTCCCTAGTATAAGAAACTATAGAAATTTGTGGGATCAAAAATACAAAATAGAGGCTGTGAAGGTGAAAGGGGAGGAAATGTCTCCAGGGGGAAGGCAATGGCCATTGTTAATGTTATTCTGTTTTGAAGCCCTGTATTTTTCTCATGGTTCTGTTTAACATGGTTTTATTGTTTAGTTATGTTTGATTTTATTATATTTGATGACATGGACAGCTGTTGCAAAAACAACAAAATGGATTAGAGCAGTCATTATTGATTTTCTATTATCTTGTTCCAAAGTCTTTATTGCTTTACTTGTTTTCTTTTGATTGATTTTATTCTCTTTTGCTTTGTTTGCTTTTGTTATGTGTGATGGTATAAACAGCTAGTTTGAAGATAAGATGCATCACGGTAGCCTCTGTTGCATTCCTACAGTCTTGTTTGAAGTCCTGTATTGCTTTCATTGTTTTCTTTTCATTGATTTTATTCTAGTGTATTTTATTTGATTATATTATACCTGAGGGTATGGGCAGTTATTTTGAAGATAACAAGAGGCATTATAGTAGCCATTATTGATTTCCTTTCATCTTGTTTTGAGTTCTTCTATCATGTTCATTGCTTTGTTTTCATTGACTATTCTATTTTGTTTTGTTTTTATTATTTCTGACCATACAAACAGCCACTTTGAAGACAAAAAGGTTCATTACAGTAGCCACTGTGGTATTTCAACTGCCTTGTTGTGAAGTGCTGTATTGCTTTCATTGTTTTGTTTTGATTGGTTGTACTCTGTTTTGTTGTGTTTGATTTTAACATGCCTGATTATATGGGAAGTTATTTTGAAGATAGCAAGGGGCAACATGGCAACCATTGTTGGTTTCTTTTTATTTTGTTTTGAAGTCTACCACATTCTTTGTTTTGTTTTGATTGAACATTCTGTATTATTTTGTATTTGTTTTATTCTCTTCAAAAGAAAAAAGAAAAAAGAAATGAAAGAAATATGTGGTAATTTTAAATTTTTTCTTGAACAGAGACAGATTCCCCAAACATTTCTGGACATGTTTTCTCTTCTTCTTCATCAACCTAATAATTATGACAAAGTCCTTAGAGTTTGTAACAAAGTGGACCAATTTGCCTAAGTATGATCTCTGTGCATTGAACCTCCAAGGTCATATACTAGTTAGACATGAGCCCAGGACTGCAGTCCTCCAGTTTGACATCTATTTTAATGTTGATTTCACAGGAATGTCTCATCTTTGGTGTTTTCACAGGAATTTCTCTTCGACTGTGTTTTTTTTTTCTTTTTCTTTTTGCATCAGAAAGTTCCTGTCTGAGATGTATTCATATCAGTCCTGAAGACAGAGCCTATATTATGATCTATGACTCAAATCATAAGCAGCCCAGCCACAGTTCAATTCAGTAAGTGCTGAGGGATCGAAGGTTGCAGAAAAGATGGCAGGGGGCTGTTTCCTTCTAACAAGCATAAATATGTGATTTGAGTAGGATAATGAGGGGACAAAAAAGTGAATGTTTAAGATATGAACACTATGAAATTTATGATGTTGGATGCAGCGAGACTTGCTACAATCTTATATGAAGTTTTGCTTTCTTCATAAAGAGGTTCCAATTTCTATAAATATCTTACCAATGAAAATGCAAATAGGTCACATGTAACATTTCCTAGGCAGTGCAGTGTTCATGAACTAGATGATGCACATAAGGATTAGAAGGAGGAAAGTGTCAATACTGCATAATTCATTATGTAGAGAATGCTGAGGGCCATGTGCTGAGGTCAGTGTTCTTCATAGACTGAATTAATTCAGCTGCACAGTCTTTCCTGTTTTTTAATGCTTCTTTATGCTTTTTTATAGAAATGTAAAAGATACATCATCTTTACTTACCATGTGCTGTCTGATGAGAGACATAGGGCACCTGGGCAGGACAGTATTAGCAGGATGTTACCTTCAGAACTCATCTGGTCATTTCACATACTTGTCATTCTGGAATGAGATTTCTTGCTCCCTGAGCTCCTTTTTAGGGGCCTTCTGGTAGATGACAGGGCAGACCAGTTGGATATAACTGTCACAAAAGTTATACAAGAAAGATTGTGATCATAGGAAAAAATCACAGACAGAGGGCACACATTCACTCATAATATCCTTCTGTCTTTCCTTTCTGGGGTATCCCTGTGACTGTCCACATCCTCCATTCATGTAATTGGTCCAGTCAGCTGAAAATGATGCTTGAGAACAGGTTTGATTTTATTACTACTGTTTATATCTGAGATGGATCTGTGCATACCTCTTCTTAAACTTATGACAGAGATTAAATGAAAACTAATTCATGTTATCCAACCAGTGACGATGTGATTTGAAATCTTGTTGGCTAAATACATTTTTTCTGTGAGATGCAGCACATTGTTGGTATCTTTGAGGCTCAGCATTGACATCTGAGGTGATTACTAGATGAGACAACTACATTCAGGAAATATTGAACAGATAATGAGTGATTTTTGTGTTAATGTGTAGTAAAAGCATAAACTCAGAGCAAAAATTTAGAAATTGTTATTCACAGTGCTAAGAAAATTAATCATCATAACATTCAAGAAAAATACACTAAGAATTGAAGTTACTATTTTCCTATTTCTATGAGAGGACTGTTTCTTTATGTTCTTGTAAAAGTGCAGGCTGAGTCTTTGGAGAAGAATGCATCTCTTTTACATAAAATTCCCTGAGCCTATACTATCTTTGTCACAGAGAAAATATCAGTAGTTTGCGACGGTTTCTCACAGTCAATGTGATGTTAACATATTTGGTGCATTCCTGTCTGCAGTTTCATTCTTTCATTAATGTCCCACTGAGCTGGAGATAAGGGAAAGTAGCTCTCTGGGTCTATGGCATGGTATGGGACCTATAATTCCTGCTGAATAATAAAAATTATTTGGAGATTATTGCTGAAAATTTCATGGGTACCAAAAAATTAAATACACATGAAATAAAGACTCACTAATGCTTTTACATTCTTGTATAGCTTAGCTCCACTGCCTGTTAAAAATGGCATACATCATAAAACTCACTATATTTTTTTTCTAAACTGAGGGTCTTGCATGTCTGACCTTGAAATTGGCATATACCAAAGGCTGGCCTGTAAGTCAGTGGCAGTCCTCCTACCTCACCCTTCTAAGTGCGGAGTCTATAGGGGTGTACAATCATGCCAAGCAAAATTCAATGTATTCTTAATATAGTTATCCTCTGTTGAAAAATCACCCACAATGAGCAAATATTTCTTATCTTCTAAATTGCTTATGTAAAACAAATATTGTGGCAATAGAAATTATTGCATTTACCGTGAGTAATGTGAATTTAAAGAGGAGGACAAATTCATAGCCATCTGACATATTGTAGCAGTTCAATCATTCAGGAAAAAAAGTTTATTTCATGAGTCCCAAACACTGTCTCTTTCACTAGAGTTAAGTGGAAATAATATTCTTGATGCAAAATGAAAATTTTTGTCTAATGATTTTGAAATGATTTTTTCTACATGAACCTATATGTGATATCTTTTTATATATACATATGTATTCATAACAATAAGGCACAGTTCTGGCTTTTTAAATAAGATAACAAGTTAATAGCAAAATCAAGTATATCTCACTTGCAGGAAGTCAAAGAGCTATATTCTACTTGTGTAATATGGAGTGAAGCAGAAAACATTTGAAATGATTGTTCTCATAATAAGACAAGTTAAATCATCTCTCTCTCTGAGGTAATGCAAATTATGACCTCAATCATTTAAAGTAGCTGTATTTAATTCAAACAGAACAATAAATCTACATTTTGTTGTGAAGTAGAGCATTTTAGGGATTGTATGTGCTGTATATTATTTAAATGCACTTTTGGTACTTTTCAGCTAAGTCCTTAGAAAAGACTTTATGGATACAGTAATCAATAGGGATGTCAGAATAATAGCAGGAATATTGACCCCCAAAT
Source organism: Cuniculus paca (assembly GCA_004365215.1). Classification (NCBI taxonomy): domain Eukaryota; kingdom Metazoa; phylum Chordata; class Mammalia; order Rodentia; family Cuniculidae; genus Cuniculus; species Cuniculus paca. Next base: position 1,749 of record RJWT010036529.1, on the reverse strand, counting down.
TTCTGATAATAGTTGCCTTTGGGAACAAAGTGTGTGGGAGAATACAGTCATGCAGAGACATCAAGAAGGGAGAGCTCACAGATTATACTACTTAACTATCAAAAAGCATGAACTTGAGGCTTTTATAGGTAAATGCATGGAACTTGGGACCATATTCCTAAGTGAAATAAATCAGACTCACATGTGTAAATGTAGTATTGATTCCTTAGTGTAAAAACTGAAGAATAAATAAGATGCAAAATATACAATAGATGTTGTGAAAGTGAAAGTGGAAGAGACTGCTTCAAATAAAGAACAACTGGGATGGTGGAAAGGTGAGAGAAGGAGGGGAAAGTATTATATATATATATATATATATATATAAATAATTATACTGCTAATGCCTGTTCATTCAGAATGGTTTGTACTTTCATTATTTGGTCATTTTTCCATGACTTTGTAATCATAGTAACTATTTTCAAGATAACAATATGCAATATATTAACCATAGTTAATGTCCTATATTTTGTTTTGAAATTCTGTATCATCATTTTGTTTCCTTTTTAGTTTTAAAATATAAAATATAATTCAAATCAATGTCAAATATTGTCTGAAAAGAATAGTTTTAAAGTAGAATACAGATAGTAGGCATTAATGCCAGTAAAAATAGTAACTTTTTGAATAGTCTTTATTTAAAGAAATTGAAATTTTTTAAGTCACCAATGCAAGAGTTATTACCTAAAACTTAACAGTTAAGGTTTTTATTTTGTTGTGACTGAGATTGAACCAAGCTCTTCATGCATGCAATGCAAGTGCTCTACAACTGAATTACCTTTCCTGCTCCACAGCTAACATTTCCCTGAAGCTCAAAAAGACTGGAAATTAAATCTTTGGTTGGCTGTCTTTCTAATCCACACTTCTCCATCAGTTTTTCTGACTTTTCCTACCTTTTATTGTTGGTAGGATGGTTATTGTCCATACCTTCTTGTTTCACATCTCTTGAATCCCTTTCACAGGCTGGGATTTTTAGAGTAAAAATCTTAAGAATGAATAGAGAAGAATGATTCGTGTTATCTACATTCCAGAAAATAGGGTGTGGAATTTGACTGGCAGCACTAGAAAGTTTTTCACTTCATTCGAACTTGTATAAATAAACTTGGTAAGATTAACCTACTCATTGTCCATAGCAGTTCTGTAGACCCAGACAGCCTCATGCTCTTTGAGTCTTATGATTGGAATCACATGACAGGCATTATATTTGCAGTTAGCCATCTGTTTAGGTATGTTTGGAATTTTATTTTTGCATGACGCCAGGTGCTACTGTAATCTGCTAGCCAGTGTCCTGTGGGTTGAGATATAAGGACATATTTTAAGGCTTCTGGCTCCATGAGGCATGATCTTGAAGTAGTATCACTCAAGATTCCTGTGGGAACTGTCCCTGAAAGAGGAACATAATCCTTTCTGAGAAGGTTGGTGCTGTTCTACTGCTCAGCTGCCTCAAAAATAGTTAATATTAAAATAGTATAACACCATGCTCTAAATGCCAGGGAGTTTACTCCTGAATTTGTTTTCAACCCTGTTATAGGAAAGAATCACAAGAAACTTCACATGCAAACATTCTGATCAAACTGGTTTTAGTTTTAGCCTGGGATATTTGAACATTTTAATATTTTACCAAGTAAATATTGATAAATGGGACAAAAACTTCTAGGCAATTAAACAATCTGAAGAGTTTTACATGTTACAACTGATGAAACTATCAAATGTATT
>RJWT010036528.1:0-13247 GCA_004365215.1 Cuniculus paca | reverse complement strand
TTCAAAATCTCTCTTATATTGTTCATTCATGGTTTCCCTCATTTTCCTTTGCTCCTCTATTTTTTTATCTCTGTCTTCTTTAGAGAAGCTTAGCAATTCTTTTATTATGTTTTTCATTTCTTCTTTTACCTGAGATAGTATTTCTGTTCTAGTTTCTTTTATAGCCTCATGGAGTTGTCTCTTTACTTCAGTTGCCATCACTCCAGAAACTTCAGGTGTGCAACTTCCAATCTCTTCCATGTTCTCGTCTCCTGGACTTGCTCTGTTTGGGTTGGAGTCCAGGGACTGCCTTTTGTTTCTTTGTCTTGAAATTTTCCTGGGTTCTTCCAAACAAGTGGGTAGTGGGGTTCCAGGCACTTCCCACGTTGTCTACAATTTCTCTGGAGTGTGACTGGTTTTCCTGGCCAGTGCTGGGTAGAGGTATCCAATGGCAGCCATTGGGTGCTCTGGTGCAGGGCCAGCTTCTGTTTTTCCCAGCCCTTGCTGGTTACCTGGGGCGGAAGCATCCCAAGGGCTGCTGGAATGCATCTGGAGCAGGGTCTGCCTCTGCTTTCCCTCTGAACTGGTCACCAGTGAGCAGTGTCTCCCCTTGTCTGCTGGAATGTGCATGGAGCAGCACCTACCTCTGCCTTACCTCTAAGCTGGTCACTGGTGAGCAGTGTCTCCCCTTGTCTGCTGGAATGTGTGCAGAGCAGCACCTGCCTCCACCTTCCCTCTGAGCTGGAAACGAGTGAGCAGTGTCTCCCTTTGTCTGCCAGAATGTGTGTGGAGCGGGGCCTGCCTCTGCCTTCCCTCTGAGCTGATTACCTACAAGCATGGTCTCCCTTTGTCTGTTGGAATGTGCACAGAGCACAGCCTGCCTCTGCCTTCCTACTGAGCTCAGTTGTCTTTTTTTTTTTTCAAAACACCTTACATACTTCTAAATATATAGAAAAGTAAAAGACCCCTGATACCTAAACTGCAGCAAGAGTTAATAGGGAATATACTGAAATATGAACCTGGTAAGAAAGTTAACAACTATTTTTGTAAAGCAATAGCATATACTGAAATAATACCCAGTGTTTTCACTTCTAGTTTTCACCTTTAGCTCAAACAAAATATGCGATTTAATCAAATGAAAGAGCTCACTGTGTAGAAAGCATGTTACCTATCACCCTCTTAGAATCATTGTACTTCTGAACAAAACATTGGAAGGTTCTTAATGGAAAGGTAGTGAGTTCATTGACTTTGTTATTATTACCATATTAAGGCAAAATATAGCTAGCTAAAAAGGTCTTGCTGAGATAATGAAAATTTCTTAATTACCTGCATCTTTGTTACTAGCCAACTTTATGTTAAACTCAATTTCTCCATGTAACACTAAGCATTTAATCCAAAAGAAACTCAAAGTAGAATCCTAGAATTTGAGAAGTGGAGGAACAACAGGGATTGCAGAATCAGACCAAATCCCTCATTTACAACTATGAAATATTAGTGTCTTTCCCATGTGGCCCTGCATGGCATACCATACCTCTTGTCTCTAAAACCTGCGAGTATAAGAAATTTACTTGTCCTGAGCATCTCCTGTGTCCCTTCTTTTGCCATAACATCTCATAAATGAATAAAAAGCAGTCTACCTTTATAAAATGGCACTACAAATCTTAAACTGTTAGAATATTCACAGAAGGTTTCAGGTTCAAATATGAAATTAAAACATCTGCACATAAAATGAGCAGAGAAAAAATAACCTCAGTGGTGATCAAATAGAGTTTTCCTGCTGTTTCCTCCAAGAATTGGTTCCAGGACCACCTTTGGAATTCAAATTCCATGGAGGTTCAGTCTCTTTATACAAAATGTTATGCCGTAGGCTTATAGTATACACACATCCTTTCCTATATCTTGAATTATCTCTAGGTTACTTATAATGCCTAATAAGATTAAGTGTTATGCAAATAGCTGTCATGCCACCTTGTTCATGGAATAATAACAAGAAAAAGTCTCTACAAGTTCAGAGCAGATACAATTTCACTTTCTGACATTTTCAATCCAAGGTTGGTTGACTCCATGAATCTTGAGCCCTGGCATGCAGAGGGTCAACTGTATATGAATCTTATTCCACTGGCTCCCTGTGAATTTTCTTTTTTTCAAATGTGTGGCTTTTGTTTGAGTATTTCATTATTACTTCTATTTCTGTAGATTAATGTAGAATTCTGGGTGGGATTTTCTGAAACATGCCAGGAGACGAGAAGCCCCACACAGAAGCAACTCTTTCATCCTCCCATTTCAGTGTGAGATTTTTCTGCACTGAGGAGACAGAATCGTGCTAGGGTTCAAAGAAATATAATTACAGAAGGAGAAAGGTGATCTAGCAGTGCATGAAGTTTCCATGGGAAATATTAATTTCCAAACTTTTCTTGGTCTTTCTAATGAAAGACAATATGTATTCTCAGGAAAGTTAGGACAGAGCTCAAAGTACTTTGTAGAGGTACAGTTTCCCCCAAAGCACTGTTCATTATTTTAAAAATATATGCAGAATTAGCTTGCTGCTTTATAACTCATCAATAACTGCTTTAATACACAAATAAAAATTTCACCCAAATTAGAAATTACCCATTTCCATAAAATTCCCCACAGCTTGCTAGATATGAGCAATGTTCATTCTTTAGCTCTTAATGTTGTTTCAAAATAACACATCCTCATGTGATAAGCACAGAGGAAGTGTGTTATGAACACATACACACTCATATACACACACACTAAAGTCTAGTGAAACTGGAATTTCCCTATATTGTGAAAGATGTAGGTCCACCTGGCACAAATTCTCACAAGAAAGAAATAGTGTAAGCATTATATTTTATTCTGCAATACTTAATCATTATCTCCCCTAAGAAAGTCCTTTAGCCTACTAGAAACTGGCTAACCTAGCAAAAGCAAAACTTTAATATTCATGCCACAAAATCATACATTATTTTTTCCAGAGAAGACTAAGAGAACTCAAGAATTTTGGCAAGTTGGAAATGACCCTAGTCTGGGCATGGTAGTGCACACCTGTAATTCCAGCACTTGGGAGGCTAAGTCAGGAGGATTGGGGCAAGTTGGAGACAGTCTGGGCTACATAGTGAGATCTCATCTCAAAAAACAAAAAACAAAAATAAAAAAAAAGAAGAAGTAACCCTAAATATAATAGCAACTTAAAGTCTGATCTATATCTTGAAGTAAATAGAGATGAGCATTGCTACTTTCCTTTGTAAAGAGAGAACTTGCCATGTAAAGATCACTATGTTAGGGCACTTTGAATTCAATACCCTATCATTCTCCATAATGTCCTTGTCCATGTTCAACAAAATTTCGAGACACTAAAAGTGAACCAGGATGAAAGTCAACATACAACTTTAGTAGCAGAAGCAGAGTTTGACCCCACCTCTACCCCAAGCTCTCTCTTACAGCAGAGCTGGTGTATCTACTTACACCATTCTTCCTTTTTGCCATGGTAAAGATCTAGAATGCCCCTCAGCTTGACATAATTGGGAAGGAGCTGACTAACATATCCTCATTTCTACCACAAAGATCGCATTTGCTGTCATTGGGCAAGAGAAATAGTAAATGTCTGCTCTGCATTAGATTCTTTGTCTTCAAAACAAGCTACAACATCAAACTTTGAATAGTTGCCCATTGTAATTGTGTTCCTCAAATTCTTTGGAAAAATTCAGTTGATACTGCTCAGTAAGGGTGAAGACCCACACGCCATATGACCAGTAGTTTCATTTTTGCATATGTATCTAGAGAAAGGTATACACATGCTTACCAAGATCCCTGCTTTAAAATGCTGAGCACCATTGTTCATCATAGCACCAAACTGGAGACAATCATCAATGGTGTGATAGACACATAAATCACAGTGATTCATACCTTTTCATTCATACAATGTAATGCTATGCTAGAACAAATATAGATTAGATACAAAACAGTAATTCATCTTTCAAACATAGCATTGAGAAAAACACCCCAAAGAATTTTTTAAGAATTCTTAAAATATGAGTCATATTATATTAAGTTCAAAAACATGCAAAACTAACTTACATTATTCAACAATGAGTTTAAATAATTTTAAAAAGCAAGGAATTAATTACCATAAAATGAATCCTGGGATATAGGCTAAGAAAGAAGAGATGGTCTGAGGCATCAAGTATCACAGACAGCCTCTAAGGTTTAGAAGGGCTTACTTCTTGACTTGGGTTGTGATTATACAACTATTCATTCTGTAATAACCATGTGTATTTCCACATATGTACTTTAGGTCAAAATTATAAATGTTTACAAAATTAATTGTTTTGAAAGAGCAAAAGTCTTGAGGGATCATTTCTTCCTATGACCTACTCTAACCCCCAGATCCCTCACCTTATCTCCCACCTCAATTGTTCAGGAACCAAGAAGTTTGAGGGTATAGATAAAAACAAGGAAAATAAAAATGATGATCACCAATGAAACTATCTTGAAATTATTCAAAAAAGAAAATAAATATTAATGTAAGAATTTTTGTACATTAGGCCACAAAATTCACATTATTTGGGCACCATGACACAAGCACACTCATGCATATACAAAAGGAGGAGCAATAGAAGCAAACTATCAAACTTCTTTCATAAAGAAGAGAATCAGTATTAAAGTGATGATGTATTACAGGTGCTTATGCACAAAGACCTCCAAGGGGAAGTTCTTGTTTGAACTTTGAAAAAAGTACAGGACATGGGATGATAATGATAAAGCAGTATTCACTATGGGGTAAAATGATTTATATATCAGGCAAGTGTCAGTAAGCATCAGCCAAAGAATACCAAATATAAAAGCTGAACTTGGCTGGAATAGAGAAGCTATACTATGAGGAAGCATCAAGTGATAATTATAATATCCATAGTATAAAAGAAAAATAAAAAAAATATACCTGCATGTATAACAAAATACATAAGAAACTTGAAAAGCAATAAGGAAAAAAGATATCCTCAATTTAAAAAAACTTGAATGAATTTCACAAAAAAGAACAGCAAAATGACAGTAAATACACAAAAAGATGTTTATTTTTAATTAATTAGCAAAAAATACAAAATTAGCCAATACTGCATACCTATAGAATTGGTTAAAATTTTTAACCAATTATACCAAAATACTCCAAGGACATGGAATTTTCCTACTTTTCCGGTAGACAAATAATTGGAACGAGCACAGAAAATGTTTAATAGACTCTCCCAAAACTAAGCATTCATGTGTCCCATCACCCAGCACCCCACTCCTGAATGTAGACTCACAGAAATGAATTGTATGTTCATGCAAGACTTGTGCAGAAATACTGATATCAGTTCTATTAAGTAACCAAAAGTTGAAAATAACCCAAATGTTTATCCACAGTAGAATGAACAAATACACTGTAGCATGATACAATAAAATACTACACAGCCATGAGAGTGTTACTGATGTATGAAACCATATGAATGAATCCAATGCATAAAATGCTACGTATTTCCTTCCCATGAAATATGAATTTCCCTTAATTATTAAATTAAGGATTATTAAAATATTGCAAGGAAGATTTTTGCTTTAAATCACATATACCCCACTTAAATCTGAAACTTAAAATATAAGCTGCTTCATTCATCTGCATTCTATTGAATTTATCTGTCTGCCACTCTGTGCAGCTTGCTCTGCCAATAGGGAGTCATTTGGGACAGGAATCTTACATAGCAAAAAGTCAGGATTTAAGCCGGGCATGGTGGCTCACGCCTGCAATCCCAGCACTCGGGAGGCTGAGACAGGCGGGTCGTTGTGAGTTCGAGACCAGCCTGGGCTACAAAGTGAGCTCAAGGCCAGCCTGAACGGCATAGTGAGAACCTGTCTCAAAAACACCAGGGCTGGGGATCTAGCTCAGCGGTCTAAGCGCCTGCCCGGCAAGCGCAAGGTCGTGAGTTCAATCCCCGGTGCCACAAAAAAAAAAAAAAATGTCAGGATTTAGAATCGGAGAACTGATCTTGAATCTTTGCTGGTCCATTAGCTGTGTGACCTTAACTACATTACCTAACCTCTCTAAATCTTAGTTTGCCCAACTATAAAAAAATTATCTACATCACAGAGTTGTTATGAGAAATAAACTAGGTGATGTGTATTATTCATAAGCCCTGTGCAAACGCTTGGTAATTTACCTTAATGTAGGTGATTGCACTGCGAATACAATTCTTCACACTGCTCATCTCATTTCCTCTGCAATTAGCATTTCCACAATGACATGTATTCTTCAGAGTGGCCTACCTAATTTCCATTCCCCTTTGCTTCATCAACAGAAACTTAATGTTATGGGAGGTTGGCAGTGTGCCCAGCCTGGTGATAAACTATGACTTATCTAATCTAATCAAGGAAAACCCATTTCCTACTTTCCTAGTCTTCCTTGCAGTAGCTGATAGGCTCATGTGACTAAATTCTGGCATTAAAACCTAAGGGGAAATCTACTGGGTGATGAAGGAGTGGCAACAGACCCTGTTGGCCCTTACCTCCTGCTCCTTCTCCTTCTTCTTCATAGCTTGAACCTAAATGTGATTTTTAGCTCTTTGGAAGCTATTTTGTGTGTGCAAGAAAAAAATCTTAATACGTTCAGAGATATTAGCCATGAGGTTACTCAGCCCTTGAACCAGCTCATGTGGTCACCTGCCTCTGGAGGTCTTATCATGTAACTCATATTTCTAGCAACCATTCTTAAGATTTTCTGCTATTGCACTTGAAAACATTCCAAACTAATAGGGCAATTTTAATACCATTGGAAAAATTCATCTGTTATAGTCAGTCTTCCCACAAGTTTATATTGCTTATTTCACCTAACATTTATGGACAGCTTTATTTATCAGTTCTATATTGCTGAATAAATAAGGCACATTTCTTTCCAAGAGAAAACTGACAATGTTTCCAATTTTGTACTACTAAAAAATTCCAAGCCAAAAATCATCATACATATAGTTACTTTGGAAATATTTCCATAAAAATTAACTTCCTCGTGGATGAATGGATAAAGAAAATGTGGTACTTATACACAATGGAGTGTTGCTATCCCACAAAGAAGAATAAACTAGAGTCATTTGTTGGAAAATGGAGACACATTGAGGCCATAATATTAAGTGAAATAAATCAGACACATAAGCTTAAATATTGCATAGTTTCTCTTACATGAGAAACCCAAAGTATAAATAATTTAAAGACCAAAAGTAAAGGTAAATAATAGGAAACAGAAGACAGGTCTTTTGCAAGTGGAAAGAGGGAGGAAGAAGTGAAAAGAATTAAGTGTTGTGTACATGCACCAACATTCCATGCTGTACATAATACGTTATGCAAACATGAACAAAAAAGAAATATTACACATACCCACTCCCCTTGACTTCCTTTTGGTTCCTGGACTATATCAAGAGCATTTCAATTTAGCAAATCTCTTTTACCAAAATATTTTTCCTTCAGGTCAAAGCCAAACTGGTTCTTTCCCGTCATTGAAGTCTCAATCAAAGTGCCACACAATCAACATTGTCCCCAGTCATTCAGTGTAGAATCTTGTTTTAATTCTCTGTGAAGCATTCATGATGTCAGATTTTTCTTCCTTCTCAATTTCACTCTTTATTATCATTTCCCTACCTCTATCCCACTGTTAGAAAACAAGCTCCATAAGAACAAAAAAACTCTTTAAAAAAAAAAAAAGAAAAAACCTCTTTAGTATTTTTTGATCACCTCTCTGTGACCATATCCACAATAGTGGTCAGTAAACAGTAGCCCACATCTAAATCCATCCCCTCAACCGTTTGGAAAGTTTTATTAGAACATGGCCGCTTGGCAAGGCCCAGGAAGAGAAAAGCCAGATTGCCCTCCCTGTGAGTTAGCAGAAGCCATACTGAGTCTGAGAGGACCCCACCAAGAAGCCAGTTCACCCCTTCTGGTAAGCCATGCAAACCATGAGGGGCCCAGGAAGAGAGAAGGCAGATTGCCCTCCCTGTGAGCTGACCAGCGAGCAGGCTGAGAATTAAGAACTGCTCCCCGCTCCTAAGCAACTGGCTGGTTTGGAGGACAGGCTGAGTTGATAGCAAGTGAGTTACTAAAACAATTAAAGGTTTGTATTGTTTGATTGACTTTGCAGGCCTAAGGCCAGTAGTCTACGCATCTACTAAGACAGTAACATTGCTATATAGCAAATACGGGGGATTTTCTTCTGTCTTGTTTTTGGAATCCAATATAGATCTCACTGTTTTGTTTTGCTCAAATTTATTCTTTTATTTTACTTATTGTTCTGTTTTGATTGTTTTTGTTCTGTTTTATTTTGTTTGATTTCAGTATGTATGGTGGAATGGACAACTATTGTGAAGATAACAAAATATACTATGGTAGCCATTGTTGATTTCCTATTATCCCATTTCAAAGTTTCATACCATTTTCACTGTCTTGTTTTGGTTGGCTTTAATCTGTTTTGTTATGCTGGGTTTCATTCTCTTAAAAAAGTAATAAAAACAAAAATAAATAAAAGAACATAGCCACTCACATTCACTCATATTTTCTATGCCTATTTTTGTGTTCTAAGAGCAGAAAAGGGAAGTTGCAATGAGATTAGATGACTCTTAAAGCCTAAAAGTTTGCTATCTGATCCTTTACAGAAAAAAGTTGCTGATTCCCAATCTAGAAGAATCCATGGCACAAAAAAAGTACTTAATAAATCCCCAAGAAACATTACCATTTTGTCTTAAAGACTGTTTTTTATTGATTTCTCTTATGGATACATTTTTTTTTCCTAATTATCAGTCCTGTTTCAGAAAGATTGCACCTTAGTTGAGGTATTATATTGATCAAACTTCTGGAAGGGACAACTCATTACTTTGGATCATAGGTTTAAAATTTAGCACAGATTCTCCAAAGCATGAGAATACTTCAATGACAGTAACAAAAGTCTCTCTCAGGTTAGCAGGATAAACAAGGTTCTACCTGCATTTCTTCAAAGATACACTTAATCTTTATTTCCCAAATCACATTACTGTAATGACCAGTGAAACATCTATCACACACAATTAAAATTGTGTTATGTATCATATCAGTATCTTTATTTGGTTTTCCAAAATATAAGCCATTTTAATTGAAAAAAAAATTTCTGAACTTTTATCATCTAAATAAAGCTAGTTTGAGCCTAAGTTGGAGTACCAACTCCCATGTCTATTGAGAGTTGCATTTTTCTTTACTTCTCAGAAATATAACTTTTATAAGTTTCAGTTTTAAAATTTAGAAGTTTGTCAGAGGATTGATTTTGGAAATCTATTCCCCATGCCTTTGCTTGCTTTCAAGACCTCAGTCCACTGGGTGGATTTACAGCAGTTCTATCCCTATTTCTCTTTGGCAGGGAATAGAGTGGAAAAGTTGAGAAAGAGTTGTGCTTAAAAGAAGTTGTATTGCCCATCAACTCCTCTTCCAATTACCACAGATCTTCTATAAAAAGTCCTATAATTAGATGATGTTATGCTTTAGACCTTAAATGTCCCTGAAACTCTCCTGTGTTGAAGGCTTGGTCCCCAAGGCAGCAATGTACAGAGGTCCAGTCTTTGGGGAAATAATAGGATTATAAGGGCTCTAACCTGATCAATAAAGTAACTGACTTATGGGTTCATAATTTGGTGGCATTTCTGCTGGTCAAAATTTTTGGAAGTAGAGTTTAGTTGGACTAAATAGATGACTGGGTGAGTCCCTACCCCTCCTCACTACTTCCCAAATATGAGGTGGGCAACTTTTCTCTGCCACTTTTCTTCACCACATGCCTAAAAACAGTGGAGCCACCTGACCATGGACTGAAACTTGTGTAATTGTGAGCCAAAATAAGTGCTTCTTTATTTAAATTGATTTTCTCAAGTATTTTGTAACAGTAACAAAATCCAACTAATATGGTTGACTAACATACATGACAAGATTTCAGAGGCCCCTCCTTTCAAGATCTGTTATTTAATTACCAAGCCAAACTGGCCTCTTCTGCATCTTTTCCCCAGAATCTGATTCTTTGACATCTGACTTACACCTTTGCCAAATCCCTCAAGAACAAGACTTTGGATAGCCTCTGAACTTCTAATTGTTGTCTCCTGGGTTTGCTGTAACTGCATGATCTATAGGGATCTGAGTTACTTCATCCCAACATTCAGCTAGGTTCTTAGATTCTAATTCTATGGGATTTGGTAAGGAAGTTGTGAAATTCAAATAAATGTATAAAAAACTGACCTAGTCTCAGACAGTAAAGTTCATTTGTTGCAGAAGCCAATTGTCCTGTGAGGCGCAGGTAGTAAATCTCATTTTTCTCTCTCCAGAAGTGAGAAGAAATTCAGGTGAATGTCTTCTCAATCAGTGAGTCACTTCAAACCTTGAAGCCAGTCTAGGCCATGCACACCTTCTGGTTGCCTGTGAAGATGAGCTCCAGACAATTCAGTGGTATTCATTATCATTTGCCAGGAATCTTGTCAGTTCATTCTATAGAACACTGAGCATTTCTTTTGCATTCCATTTTTCTCCCCAGAATCTTACTCTTGACTGCTTCCCTATTTTCAGCTCTATCATCATCTTTTATAATTATTGATTCATGGGATTTCCATAACCCAATCTTTGGGACACAGGAACCATGACTTTGAAATAGAAACTATCCAGTTTTACTCATGCTCTGGAGAAAATCCCCCATCTTGCCAAGTCCAGCCTCAGAAGTTTGAGCTGCTAACATATTGCAAGATGCCTTGAAACATGTTCAAGCAGAGCTCCAAATTCTTGAGAAATCCATTGGAGAATCACTGCCAAGTTACAGTAATGACTTTGAAGATTCTATGGAATCTTAAGATTTTAAAAGCTGAATTATTTAATAAGGTATAACTAAGATATAATCCCTGTGGTGAAGCTACTCATTGGAGTAAAAGAGTAAAGTCTAAATGCACAAATATGTATTTTTAGGCAGAAGTAATGGTAAGATAGGCAAAAATCAAAAACAAATTTCTTCTTTAACTTCCTCTGTGACCCACTGGTTATTCAGGAGAGTGTTGTTTAACTTCCAAAGTAAATGAGAAATTAGTATCTACAATTAAATGATAAAACATCAGAATTTATGGGATGCAGTGAAAGCTATCCTCTGGGGGAAATTTATAGTGATGAATTCTCACATCAGGAAAACAAAACAAGTTCAAATAAACAACCTAGTGTTGAACCTCGAACTTCCAGAAAAAGAAAAAATCAAAATCAAAGTTTAGACGAGGGAGGAAATTATAAAGACAAGAGCAGAAATTAATGCAATTGAGACTAAGAAAACAATGAAAGAAGCAAAGAGTTGGTTCTTTGAAACATTAAATAAAACTGATAAACCCTTAGCCAACCAAGAAACAGAACTACGGGCCAATCTCCCTAATGAACATATACCCAAAAATCCTTGATAAGATACTGTAAAACAGAAGGCAGCAAATCCTCAAGATTATGTGCCATGACCTAGTAGGATTCATTCCAGAGGTGTAGGGATAGTTGAACATATGCAAATAAATAAATATAATCCACCATATTGACAGAGTGAAAGACAAAACCCACATGATCATCTCAATGGATGCAGAAAAAGCATTTGACAAAGTCTAACACCCATTCAAGAAAAAAACCCTCCAGAAAATTAGAATAGATGGTCTTTATCTCAATCTGATAAAAAGCCTTCTATGACAAAACAACAGCTAACATTATATTAAATGGTCAAATGTGAAAGCTTTCAAATTAAAATTAGGAACAAGACAAGTATGGCCCCTATCACCACTCCTATTCAGTACGGTTCTGGAGACATTAACCAGAGCAATTAGCCAAAAGAAAGAAATAAAAGGAAGGATACAAAAGGAAAAAAGACAAATCACCAATATTTGCAGATGACATGATACTCTACATAGAAGACCCCAAAAACTCCACCAATACACTTGTAGCTTTAATAAGAAAATTCAGTATCATAGCTGAATACAAAGTTAACACTCAAAAATCAATAAAATTTCTCTACACAAACAACAAATTAACTGAGAGAGAAATTGGGGAAACCATACCCCTAAAAATAGCACCCAAAAAAGTGAAATACCTAGGACTCAATCTAATAAAGGAAGTAAAAGATCTATACATTGAAAATTATAGTTCTCTGAAACAGGAAATCAAAGAAGATATCAGAAAATGAATAGATATTCCTTTCTCACAGATAGGTCATAGATAGGAAGAACCAATATAGTGAAAATGGCCATACATCCAAAATTTATATACAGATTTAATGCAATCCTGATGAAAATACCATTAGCATACTTCAATGAACTAGAGAAAACATTCCTAAAATTCATTTGGAAACAGAAGAGACCTAGAATAGCAAAAGCAATTCTGGGCAACAAAGGCAAGGAAAAAGGTATCACAAGCCCTAACTTGAAATTATACTACAAAGCTACTGTGATAAAAATGAACATGGTACTGGTGTGAAAAAAAAAAAAAAACCAGATCTGAGGATCAATGGAACAGAATATAAGATGCAGGGAATATAAGACACAGGGAAGACACTGCCCTCAGGTAACCAGCTCAGTAGGAAGGCAGCAGTAGGCCCTGCTCCTGAGCACACTCCAGCAGCCCTTGGGACACTTCCACCCCAGGTAGCAAGCAAGGGCTGGGAAAAACAGAAACTGGCCCTACACCAGCGCATCCAGTGGGAGCCATTGGATACTTGTAGCCAGCACTGGCCAGGAGAACCAAGCAGTCATACTCCAGAGAAATTGTAGCCAATGCAACAAGTGCCTGGAACCCCAATAGCCACTTGTTTGGAAGAACCCAGGAAAACGTCATGACAAAGAAGCAAAAGGCAGACCCTGGACTCCAACCCAAGCAGAGCAAGTCCAGGAGATGAAAACATGGAAGAGATCAGGAGTCTCACACATCAAGTTTCTGAAGGGATGGCAACTGAAGTAAAGAGACAACTTCATGAGGCTATAAAAGAAATTAGAGCAGAAATACTTTTAAACCTTGAAGTCAGATGTCCAGCTTGTGATCATGAAAGGAAATATCTCTTAAAAATAACAAGGAACCAAGAAATAACAATTCAACAACTGCTAGAGCATGCAAAGCAAAATAATTTAAGAATAACAGGTGTCAGTGAAAAAGCACTGACATTAAAACACAAATGACATTAAAATTCTATTTACAAACTTCCAGAAAGATAGCAGAACAGTAAGCAGCAAAGTAAATAGTCTCTCTGA
>RJWT010036527.1:0-13229 GCA_004365215.1 Cuniculus paca | reverse complement strand
AAGAAACTGAGAGTGATTATTTGCTTCTGTTCAGAAGCTCAGGGCTCACGAGCCACAGGAGGTGCACCAGCTCTCCTCTGATGTGCTCCCTCTAGCTTGTAATAGTGTCTGTAGAGCCATGCAACTGATGGTAAAGCTGGGGCAGAGATGGATGAGTCCAGTCCCATCCCTGGGATTCTGTGGTTATGTTCACTGAGTAGGCACCAGCTGATCTCTGCTGGTTTCCATGCAGTCCTCTGCTGCTGGCATGTGTGGCCCTGCAACTGCAAACATTGCATCAAGTCACCAAGAGCCAGTGCACGCCTTACAGCCCTTCTCTCTTATCTCTACGGAGCGGTGCAGCACGTTTCCACTTCAGAGAACTGAAAAGTTCCCGTTACCCTATTGTCTATGGGAAATTAAATGTAATTCCCTGTTGGGAAGTACACAGGGATGATCAAAATATACTGTGAATTAAAAATTTTATCACAGTAGAAGATATATTGCCATCAGTCCCCTTCCAAATACTCCTCACTTCATACACACATACCCTGTGGTTCTTGCCACTTTCTGCTGCAGTTCTGGAAGTGCTCTTTCATGAGTGTCTTCATGAAGTGTGATTAAAAATAGAGTGAGTGCTGCTGCCAGGTGCTGTCTAATGGACTGGCAGGCTTGCAAAAACATGGTATGTCCTCATCTACTTTATATGCAGATTGACTGTGAGGCTTCTGGCACTTCTCCAAAGTCAAAATGACCATGAAAAGTGAAATTTTTGATTGATTCAGAACATTGATGCAGCCAGAAGAGCACAATTAAAGATATGAAAAAGAACTTCCAGATCTGCTTCTGAAAGTGGTGGAAAAGGTGCGCTCAAAGCAAGGGGAAGTTTGAGAGGGATTCACGGCCATATGTCTTTTACTGTAATACATTTAAAGAAAAATTTATATGTTCACCATATTTTTCAGTCACATCTTGTATAGAAACCAAAAATCGAAGTCTTTTACTGAAATTTCCTAAAAAGCACAGAAATATAGCTCATATAGGAGAAGAGACCAGTGGAGCTATTTGAAAATGGTAATTTGGGAAGAAATGGCTGATTTCTTTGTTTATAATTTAGTGTTGTTATGTAACACAGTGTTGAAATTTTGTGTTAAAATAATAAAACTATATAATATTACATAATGTGTATTCCCCTGACTTGTTCATTTATTTATTTCAAATATTATTCTACTCTGGTCAAGCTATTAGAACAGGTGCTTGATGATCATCCATCCAACCTGCATCTATGTAGTACTTCCTGTGGATTCACAGTTCACACACATTCGCTGGGAGCATCCAGGGTTCACGGCCAGTTCTGCAGTGAAATAAGTGCCCTGATAGAGGGAAAGATCCTGTGAAAACAGAGGAGGCAAGCTACCATCCTAAGGGGACAGGTTTCGCACCAGAGGTGACCTTTGGGAAAAGGCGTGAGGGAGTCTAGGAGGCAGAGCTGCGCAGAGAGAAGTAGGTGAGACCCTTCCGAGGTCAGACAGTGGTGGTGATGCCTGCAATTTCCAGCACTCGATGCTCAGGCAGGTGGATCAGTTTGAGCCCAGCCCCAGCAACTTGGTGACTTAGCGAGACCCTGTCTCAGCATGAAATGAGAAATGGCCCTGGGGTATAGATCGGTGTGAAGTCCCTGGGTTTCGTTGGCTTTCATTCACCCAGTGAACATCTGTATTGAGCACTCATTTGGTGAACAGCACTTACGAGGTACAGCAGAGACTGTTTGATGACGTTTTCTAGATAGTCAGGAAGCTGACACATGAAATAATTACAGGCGGGTATGTCAGTACTGAAATCCAGGTGTTCAAAGGGTGCTGAGAACAAGGGAGGGATAATCAACGGTGTCAGAGGCTGAAGGAAGGTTGGGGTTTATTTCACGACGTCGAATGTATAAGGAGACTTTTTGGCGCTGGCTTAGGGGCTTAGTTCAGGATTTGCATTATGTGACAAAGAAGACGGGTGCTTTAGAGTGGCTTCGGGATGAGGGAGCTAGAGTGAGCAAGGACAGCAATGCTGGCAGTGTCTATCCACTCCGTTTGTGGCGATGTGTTTGTTCTACGGTGATGGAAAATGATTGCCCAGCTTTACAGGGCATGGGTCCACCCCTGCCGCGTGACCCTCTGCCCTGTCCCCTCAGGCCACCTGGCAGAGGTCGAGGTGCAGGGCGATGCTGCTCTCTTGGGGCAGCTCCGGGGCCTGCTCGTGTCATGTGGACGCGACAGCATGGGGTATGTGAGCAGAGCCATGTCATGGCTCAGAGGGTTAGACACACTCTGGGCCTTAGTATATAAATAGGAGTGCATTATAAATTACTTGTCCTTCATACCTAAAGATAGCGTTTAAAAAACAAAATTATTTATGTACTTCTTAATTTTTTCTCTTTTACTAGTCCATGTCTGCAGTGCATGATGATCATAGTCTTCAGGGGAGGTGGCACATGCACAGAACACATCTTCCTTCTTTTCTCACCCCTTTCCCTCCTTCTCTTGGTCCCCTTCCTTTCTGTGGAAGATCTGTCTCCTGGAATTATTTTAAAGCAAAGATTCGTTCCACACGGTGACTTGGGTAACTTTGCTTTTTTTTTTTTTTTTTTTTTTTTTGTCTTTTTGAGCCAGGGTCTTGCTATGCAGTTCAGGCTGGCCTTGAGCTCACCTCTTAGCCCAGGCTGGTCTCACTTGCAACAATCCTCCTGCCTCAGCCTCCTGAATGGTGGGATCACAGGTGTGCACCACCACGCCCAGTTTTGACTTGGGTAACTTTAAAGGACATTTGCAAATGAATGTGTCAGCACTTTTTCGTTGTTTTATGGACCCCTGGCCTGGAGACCAGAGGCCCAGGAGAGCCTTGTGTCGGAGTGAGCTGCCCACACCCCCGTGAAGCCTGGCCTTTGTGTTGCTCCTCATTTCTGTGTGGAACTTTTTCTGTACTTCCATGCCTCGGAATGACTTATTTATTTTGACTGCCAAAACTGAACAGAACAGAACCGAGTCACCCTAGCCCAGCCATTTTCCAAAATGTACTGGCAGAGGAAGGAATTATGGGTTGTCTGTCAACTTGTTTTTAAGTTGTAAATCAAATAGTAAAACATGTATATTTGTTACTTGATTTACATCCACACAATTTTATATGGTTTTCTCTTTGCTTTATTTGAAACTGAAATGTGTAATTTCATTTTATTTTTTATTTACTTGCTATTAAGCTACAGTTTTTCACATAAAAATTTAATTTATCATCTAGAATAAAAATGCAAATTAAAAGAAATCTAGAATACTATGTGAATTATAAATATCATCAAAAGATAACAGAATGAATGTATATAGAAAGGTAATATTGAAAATGAAGTATGTATTTTATCTGTAGAACAGAAGTAAAATAAAATCAGAAAGGAGTAAACCTTTTATATAATAGTGAAAAATAAAATTGGACAAAGAATGAAAGCAACTGAACCATCTAGAGAATGGGGAGTCTTTAACTTGGCTCCCTTATATTTTCCTAACAAGGTGGTCGTCACCGGCCAGACTGAACAGCTGAAGAGGGTTGGGTGTGAAACAGCACAAACCTACATCACTTCTACAGTCCAATCCCCTGCTTATGGGGTGCCCAGCATTAAGACAGGATTTAGGGCACTCGGTTTAGTGTCTTTATGGGAAAAAGGCATCTAGAATACATCTGTCAGGTTTGTGCTTGGTGTTCCGATTAGATTCCAAAACCTAGAAATAAACTTAAAATCGTTTTACAAACACAGAATAAAAATTCTATACAGAAAAATATGATGCCTTTTGTAATATAAATATAAGATTGGACTTGATCCAACAAAGGCAGGGGAAAGAACAGAAAAGAAATCTGTTACAAGGAAAACATGAGCCAGCCATTCCCTGTGGTTGTTCAAGAAAATGTCTGTACTATATTGTCTGTGGTCTGTTATTGTTATGCTTGTGAATGGCCAAGGCACTAGGGGGACTTTAGGGTAAAGCTGAGGAGTGTGAAAAGGTAACCCAAATAATAGAAAAGAAAGAAAGGAGGCCATACATGTTTAAGAAATTAGGATAGTTCAAGCTGAAAAAGAAAGATGAGCTGAAAAGCATCAAGTGCAGATAGCTGTAGGACTAGGAAGAGATTTTTAGCTATGTGAATGCTGATCATTTGCTTTTTATATTGAGATGGAGGAAAAATGGGTGCAGTGAAAGCAAAGAGACGTTTTGGTGGACTCTCAGGGAGCTTTAATATTAAAAGAGACAAAGAGACAGTGAAATCATCATTGTGGAAGGCTTCCCTGAGGTAGCAAACGGTTGTTTTTCCTTAAGGTTTAAGATATGTACTCACTTGAAAAAGACTTAGCAGATGACTTGAATTGCCTGCCAGTTCTGTGACTGTAATTTGAAGTTTACCAAAAAGTCTTTGAAATAGATTGTAAATTTAA
This sequence comes from Cuniculus paca, assembly GCA_004365215.1. Classification (NCBI taxonomy): domain Eukaryota; kingdom Metazoa; phylum Chordata; class Mammalia; order Rodentia; family Cuniculidae; genus Cuniculus; species Cuniculus paca. The sequence goes on along the minus strand of RJWT010036527.1, from coordinate 8,785 downwards.
ATTTAAAATAAATGCAAAGAAGGAGAACCTTATAGAGATGCATTAGACAAAATTAATATAATTAATTTATTAATTTGCTCAGTCTTTCTTTCTTTCTTGGAGATATTTATGTTTCTCTGCATCATCCATTCATCTTGCCTTGGATGTATTTATTTTTAAGGGAAGAGGGATACCCTGGGGACTGTCACAGAACAAATGGGCAGATGGGCTGGTTTTTTGCTTATTAGTTAACTGAAATGATTTGACTTTAAACTTCCTAAGGGTAGCAGCCACTTAAAATGAGGCTTACTCAATCATGGAAATATAATTTAAAACAAAGGTACTGTTTCATCCCCTCCACTTCTCACACTATTTCTATTTTTGGTATTTTTGCTAGCTTTGGTGATTTTATATTATCACTAGCAAAACCTTAAGTAGACCAGTGGTTTGTTCCTTTGGTTCTTTTGTTATCAGAATTGGGCAGATGTAACTGCAGGGTTCAGCAGGAGGTAGCTAGGAGAAGCCTCTCATTAAAGAAGAATTGGGAAATCCCCTCCGAACACTCCTCCCTCCCATTATTTAGCATATGGAGAACACACAATAAGTAAAACAGCAACATTGCTAATATCAAGTGCCAGGGTGTGCAAACCATGGTTTGTCTAATGTATGCTTCTCTTCTGTTTCCTTCTGTTTCTTCTCTAAAACAAAACAGTTGTATTTATTTGAGTTACGCCTAGTGTGCTTTGAGGCAAACACAATTAGATGCAATTACTGTGTGGTGGAGTTGCAGTTTAACTCCTCTGTGAGCCCAATAAAATTCTTTAGAAATAAAGGGCTTCTCAAACCAAGGCATCTCAAAGTCTGTGGCAGGAATGTTAATGCTGTAACAGATGAATCTCAGCGTTACTCTGACTCTGATTAACAGTTCTCTTTACTATACTATTCTGGTTACATACATTATTTGAAAAATATATGCAATTTAAATGATAATGCTGAGTTTTTGGAGGGAGAAAAACATAGGATGTTTCGAATTAATTGCTTTTCCCCCCTATATTTTCAGTTGAGAAACTGTCATAAGAGAAATGTGCCCTAGACCTAGGGCACAAACTGTGTAGAGTCAAAGGGCTGGGCTAAAAGCAAAACAATGTGAGGCGGTAGACACAGAAGCTAGAGATCTGCTTGCAGCCCCCTCTTTGCACTAACCAGGGTTTTCCTTGGTTAGGCCTTAACTTCGTGAACAATAAGGCTTTTCGTATGAAATGGAGGAACCAAGGGCAGCTTCTCAGAGAGGGTTATGCTGTGAACTAAGGAGCAAACTTAGGTAAGCACATCTTACAAATACCCAGCAGTCCAGTAGGTTCTGCTTCTCACTGGGGAAATGAACTCCTCCTTCCCAGTGGAGCTCAAGTGGATTCCAGAACACGGAGACAGCAACCCTCTGTCTCAGAGTCCTTTTCCTAGTGCCAGTTGATCTTCATTCTCACCTTCACCCTTCTCATTGTTATTGTGACGGGTTCTACGCTGTCAATAGAGACCCTTCAATTTCACAGTCTGGTACTGTTGGTGGTGGGCTCCAGAAGTAGTCTTTGGGGGCGTTTGTATGACTTCCCAGTCTCTCACTTAGCAGTGAGTATAGCTCCGACATGGCTGTGAGGTGGCCCCAAAGCAGCTCCTTCTGTTTTCCAAGGACAGTGATACCAGTGAAAAATTGGAGAGAAGGAAAGTGCTTATTTGTCTTGTTTGTTTTATATTATCCAAACAGACAGCCAGCCTGTAGTGTCCTCTTTCTGATAAGGTCATGTTGATAGCTGGTGATGGTGCTGTAGATTTACCGCACTGGGAGCCAAGTTAGAATACTCACTCAGGCACTTGTTGATACATCTTTTTGAAAATATCTGCTATCATCTTTCAGTTGAAACATTTTTTCTATGCGGGAATGCACAGAGTGGAATACAATTTTGGAGTTAGTGAGTTGTAGAGGAGGGTCCTGGTTGGTACTCACTATGCCGTAGAACTGTCCAGTATTAGGAAAACCATTGTACACTTGTGGAATCACAATACTGGTTCTATTTTAGCCCACACTGGGCCATTTAAATTAGGTTACATTTAATAAAAACTTAAGTCCCTTTCCTGTACTTACAGCACTACTTATTATCTCCTTTTAAAAATTTGATAAATAGGCATGCCAGGAACACAATGTAGCCACCAGAATAATATGGGCTATCATCCCAGTCTTTTGTTACATGGGGTAAGTGTGTGCTAAGCATGACTGGATGTGTGCGAGGATCACAACCTTAGAAATCATGACTCTAGTTTGATCTTCTTGTTTCACAAATGAAGACGCAGATTCAGGTAGCACGTCTTGCCCGTGGTAACTCACCCAATGAATGATGGGTCCAGGTCTATAGCACTCACTCTACAGAGCATACCCCAGACTCCAGGCCTGCAATGGGTTATGCAGAGATAGTGCTCTGAGGGAATTAAATTAGAAACTAGAGAAATACTCAACAAGAGAAATTACCATGGACACACATCAAATGCTGACTTAGAGTTGTTTTTATACACCTAGTTAAGTTTTTTGGGGAAGAGAGATTTCCTTCTCTTATAAAAAAATTACTGACAACTCAAGAAACAAGCTTATGGGCTCAGTTTTAAGTTCAGTCAGGTGGAGGTGTCACGTTTATTACTGCTTTCACCAAACATTATCAAGAATCCCTCCCAGATGTATAACTCTTAATGATAAAAAGCAAATTAAATGGGCATTGGAAAATGCCATCGTTCTAGGCAGGATGACTTTGAGACTTTAATAAAAGTGCCGATTACTCATAGCTTTGACCACTGTTTGGACAACTCCAGCAGTCACCTGGCTTGATGTTGTCGTCCAGCTGGCCTCACCCTGTGGCTTGGAAGCTTGATGGTGTGAAGCATCAAGCTCTATTCTTAACCACCTTAAACACCGGGCCTGGGCTTCCTTCTGAGTCCCTACCCCTAGCCAGGTCTGCAGATTGAGCAGGTTGTCCTGGGGCTGAAAACCCCTCTTTTTTCCTGTGTCTTCATTCTTGTGTGAGTTGCCTGGGACGCCAGCCTAGCTAACAGAATGGAATGAGTGACTTGCCAGGAATTACCTGAGAAGGTAAGTGGAAAGAAGTTGTATTCCACAGGGAGATCTGGGCCAAATAGTGGAACAGGAAGACCTTGAAGGTGGGGAGAACTTGAGGGTGGAGGCTGCGGCCAAATGGGAAATCAAGATAAATTTTTTCTGTATCACAAGGAATTGCTTCCACTGACCAAGAGAAGGAATCTACTGTTTCTTTATTTGTTCTTAATAATATATTTTATATTATCCGATATATCAGAAATACAATTTTAATGTGTAATCAATATTTTAAAATGTTGAGATAATTTATTGTTTGTGTTTTTGTTTAGTTTATAACCAGTTAGAGTTTTCCAGTTAAACTGATAACTAAGTGATTTTGGTTTTTTGCAATCTATTCAACTGATCAAGAAATACACACTATTTATTGTGTGACTGGCTTTACTGGAAAGAAAATATTGATGAGAAAACACTGCAGCCAACAGAAGGGACCCTCCCTTGGGTGGTTTTGACCTTCCTCACGTGAAGCAAAAGTGGGAACCGAGAGTTTTTGATGAGAAGAGAGCACCTTTTTATGCATGTCCTGAGGGCAGGAACCTTGTCTTAATTATCCTTCATCTTTAGAATGGAGGATGGAACCTAGCTCTTAGCAAGTGAAATGTACAATACAGTTTGCTGAAGGAATATTGACAGTTTTTCTGGGAAAATGGAGAAAATGCATAAATTATTTGATTTCTTTCTGCCTAATAGTATCCCTCCCTTTTTTCCCCTGCTTCCAGTTTAGGTTACGATGTATTTTGGCATTGTCCCTCGTATATGAAATTCATTTTCCTATGAGAGAAGTGTTTACAACAGCAGTTTAGATATGAGCAAATATGGTTTGGGAGGTACAGAGGTTTGGGTGGCTACTGGAACCCATCAAGTCATATATAGCATCATTTCTAGGATTAAATGGTGGCAAATTTGGGGAACCCAGTCTTTCCTCTAAGTTGGATTGACATCTACCTTTTAATTATTTTAATAAGATTTTTTATTATACTAGATACTATGAGTCTGTGGAAGAAATAACCACAGTGAATTTTACTCAGAACAGAAAGAGACTTGGTGGGGGTGGGTTTCAGTGGTGTAGCACTTGCCTAGGACGCATGAGCCCTGGGGTTTGATCCCCCACTGGAAAAAAAAAAGATTTTATCAGAGGACCTCTCCTTTTGGAGTTGCCAGGGGGAGAGGGCTGTCCTGGGTTTATTCAGCTGGGAGAAAAGGAGGCTGCAAGCAGTTAACTTGCTTGTGTGATTGGTAGAGACAAGAAGTAACATAGTGACCTAGATGGAGGCAAAGTAGAATGTAGTTTGTCATTGTTAGAAAAAGTTTTATGGTCAGTTTGAGACTGGAAGGATGTAAATTCTAGGGAGAAGGTAGAAATAAGATTAGATATTTTAAATATTTTTTCACTGACCCCTTAGATTTGATACTGTGGTGGTTAGGGCAGTGTCAACCTGATTGGCTTTGGGGGTGTGTCTCAGGCTTTGTTGGAGCACACTTCTGGGTGTGTCTGAGTGGGTCTTAGAGGCATGGCTTTGGGGTCTCTATCTGGTCCTTTGCCCTGTCCTCTCTGGCACTATTCACCTACTGTTTCTCAGCCACCAGGAACTAAACAGCTTTGCTCTACCACACCCTTCACCATGATGTCTTTGCCTTGGAGCTAGGTGACCATGAACTGAATCCTCTGAGACCATGAGCCAAAATAAAGCTCCTTTCCTTAAATTGAGGGTGTTGGGTATTATATCTAGCTATGGAAATGCTAATATGTTTTTCCTGAAAACTCTGGTAACTTTTACTTAACAACAATCTGATTGCACTATATTTATATATATATATATATCACCTTGAATAAAACACTTGGAGATAGAGATGTGTAGATAAATTTGAGCATCAGTTGCAAATATTTGAACTTTGTTCTGAGTATAAGAAAGGAAGACTCAAAAAAGATGTTTTATGAAGAATAAAAGTACAATTATCTAGAGGTCAGATTGAAGCAAAAAACTTGAAGGCAAGGAAATGAAAAGCTCCTATTGATTAAAACTGTTCAGATATGAGAGAAAAGGGTGTGGAGTAGTTGAGAATGGAGTAAATACATCAGATGTATTTTCAAAGTAGAAATGAAAGGCTGTATTTATTGGATGCTGGAGGCAAGAAAAAGAAGATGGAAAAGCATATAAATGTTGAAGCCTTTTAATTTCTGTCCAAATTGATAGGTAACACTCCATAGTATTTGTGTAACTGTCAAAATTGTTTTCCAGGCCTAAATAAATCATTACTGTCAGCATTTATGTGCTACTTCATTATTTCCAACTTTGTATGTTGACCTCGAGAAAAAAATGAGGCTGTGTAATCTTGTATGTCACCAATGTCTTTCCAGTGGAAACAGAAGAAGAAATTGAAAATGATGACAGTTCCATGAGATTGTATGTGATATTGGATCATGAGTCATTTAATGAGCCCGGTATACCCTCTTTGGGTCATTTTTTCCTACTTTAAAATGTAGGCTCACAGATTTGAGGACTTTTAGCAGTTTAAAAACAGTATGAAATTATATGGGAGAAATAAGAAAGTGCTCTGATAATAGACCCAAAGAGAAACAGTGGGCTCGAGTTATAGCTCAGTGGTAATATGTTTGCCTAATGTGCACAAGGCCTTGGGTTTGAACCCCCATGGAAATGAAAAAAATGAGAGAGACGGAGACAGAGACAGAGACAGAGAGACAGTGAGACAGACAGAGATAGACAAAGACAGAGACAGAGGCTGACACAAACAGATACAGAGAGTGAGCAAGAGAGAAGAAGGGAAGGGAAGGGAAGTAAGAGGGAAACTGAGGTCCAAGTAATTACTTGATTTGTAGTGAACCACACTGTCAAGTTAACTGCAGCATGGTAATTCAGACCCATGTGTACTGCCTTTCAAGCCATTGCTTTTACTGTGAGCCTTAGCAATTCTGCAGAATATGTATAAAATCATACAGATGTTTATAACATTCATAAGCCATTATGTTACTATGCAGGTAGGTATGACTGCAGAGAATTTGAAGGAAAGCCCATGTATTCTCCATTTAAATTTAGACCAATTCAAAGGGCAATTTAACATTTCACTCCACAACTGCAAACAACCTGTACACTGTATTTTGAAGCTTTCTGTTGAGGAACGCATTTTCTGTGGACTCATTCATTTCTCCATATCTCGCAAGCAGAGGCACTTTCTTTGTTCTAGACTAGTGATGGCAAACTATAGCACATGTGCACAGCAGGCTGTCATCATTGAAAGCTCTAAAGGGCTCACCATCACTGTTCTGGACTATCTTTTCCTTTTTTAGACTATCTTTTCAAGGATGTTGGGATAGTAGGTGGCCTTGGAAGATATGAAAAGCATACTCATACATGCTTATTATCCAGTATAATAAAGATAATTCCTCCCTGTAGAGCAAAGTGCAGACATGCTTACTGCCCACTACAAAAGATTCAAACTCTTTAAGCCCAGGATTCTTCTCCGCTATGCAAACCACTGAGTGTGCAGGTGGCTATCCAGAGCTGTACATATTACCTTTGGGAGAACTGGGAGTGGAGGAAACTGCCACTAATTTGCTGATTCTAAAGCTGCTTGCAGTGGTGGGTGTAATACAGCCGTTTGTCTCTGACCCAGGAGTCTCCTGTCTTCTGTCACCATACTAGCTTGCAATAATTTGCAGATAGCTTGCAGTTAGCATGCAGTAACTTGCAGATAGCTTGCAAGTTGCTGTTGTCTGGATAAGTATCCCCTAAAAGACTGGGTGGTCTCAGGTGGCGGTGTTGGGAGATAGTGGGGCCTGGTAGTGTCCCTAGGTCATGGGGAAATGAAGGAGACTGTGCGACCCTGGTCTTTTCTCCTCCTGGCTCAAGGTGAGTAGCTTGCCCTACATGTGTCCCCTTGCCGTGTCATCCAGCCCCTTCACCAAAGGTTCAAAGCAGTGGAGGCTCTAGAACGATGAGCTAGATAAATCTTTTCTCTTTATAATTATTGCTTCATGTATATTCTGATTGCTACACAGAGCTAATAAAAAAGTAGGATAAGATTCCAGATTCTTCACAGTTCTTGCTACTTTCTAGGTAGAAAAACAGTCCTGGAAAGAATCTGATAATTGTTTAGGCCTAAATGAAAACCGAAATGTAATAACAAATGTTATTCCTAAAGGATCGGATAAAGCAATTTGAGATCAAAGTGAGGCATTGGTGTCTGAGGGCACAGCTAACTGAATTGGTAAAACAGTCCTTAGGTGCTCTCACCAACTCCAATCTGTATAGCACCAAATGTATTATTGTTGTTAAATGTTTTATAAGTTGACAGGCTGACAAGGGTTAGTTTTTGGACACTTGTGCAGGATAAACTGGCAAGAAGATATTATGTAGTAATTTGCTTAGTCAATGCGACCAAAGTGGATGGATTGACTATACTTTGATTTCTAAATTTTACATGCATAATTTAATGAACTTCCTTGAGAAGCATTTTTTTCCTACTAGAATATTCCTTTTCTAAATTTGATTATTACATTATCGAGGTCCAAGGAACAATTCGTTCTTGAGTAAGCAGATTAAATAATCAAAATAAATATTCTATTCTAGTTTTACTTCTAAGCTGGAAAAATGGATAGGGTCTAAATAGAAAAGAACACCATCAAGACTGAGTGTCAAAGCGAATTCATCTGTATATTGGGTTTGTTAGAGCCCAGAACAAATAATATCCTATATTTATACAAATCAGCACTAAAAAGTAAGTTCTAGACTATAGCAGCAGAGTACTCAATAGATTAATAATTAAGCTTGCCTTCAACTCTATTATGTTTAATCTATGTCTTAGTTACTTTCTTGTTGCTGGGACACAATACCCATCACTCACCACCATAAGAAGAGGTTTATTTTGTCTCACAGTTTATAGGGGCTTCAGTCCATAGTTGACTTCAAAGCACAGCAACATGGCAGAGAGGCCTGTCTGAGGAGAGCTGCTCCTGGCAGGGCAGCAGGAAGCAGAGAGAGATCAAGAGAGGAGGAGGGAGATAGATCCTTCCAGGCCATGTCCCAGTGACCACCTCCTCCAAATGAGCTTTACCCCCCAACATCACATTTAGCTAAAACTCATTAGGGGACCAATCCTCTGTGAGTTTCACGCTCCCATGATCCAGTCACCTCCCAAAAGCTCCATCTATGAGGCTTTCAGGGGACATCTAGATATAAAGTGTTGCAGTCTGTTTTCTGATACAGAGTTTGAAGCTAACAATGAATATGCTCAGATTACATGTGCATCCTTGTAGACATTGCTCATTAGTTCTAAGCTATAATATACTTTTGCTTCCTTTAAGCTTTCTTCATTTTCTTCTTCTTTTGTATGTAGCAGAATTTAAGGATGTTAGAAAGCAATTTAGATATGATATTAAAGAGGGAGAAACTAAAGACAGTACAGAGGTTACAGTAAAGAAATGCATAAGGTGTCCTTCAAATATGAGTGTATTCCTGTGACTACATTTGAAGCAGTGGCTCTAATAAAGTATGATACAAGAAACTCATCTTCAGAGGTCGATGAGGAGTTTGCTTTGAGAGGAAGTAGTTTAACCCCATAACATGTAATTAATCATTCAAGAAAATAACATTGACTACCTGATGTCATTACTCTTTTCACTCTTTTGTACTT
>RJWT010036526.1:0-13246 GCA_004365215.1 Cuniculus paca | reverse complement strand
CTGGGCTACATAGCAAGACTCTGTCTCAAAAAAATCAACCAATTAACCAATCAACCAACAAACAGACAAAACCTTTGCCGGGTTTTGTTTTGTTTGCTTTGGTTTTGAGGTACTGAAAACAGAGTAAAACTTTTTTTCTTTTACCTTTGCAGAGTTTTGTGGGTTGGCAGGAGACCTTGCTTCGCATTCTTTCTGCCACGTTGCCTGCTCTACATTCCTCTTCCATCTCCTACAAGCTCGATGGATTCAGAGGAGGTACGCTGCAAGTCTCGCCGGGCGCGCTGATGCAGCCTAGGGAACCCAACAGGGCTGAGACCGGCAGGCGAGGCCCCAACCCACATCTACCTCTCCTCCGTCCACCCCACCCAGATCTGGAAATTCACACTGGGAAATGGCTCACAGCCGCTGCTGCAGGACCTCAGGTAACCCAGTTCAGCAGACAAGTGAGGCGCCAATCTCAAGCCCCCAATTTTAAGCAGGGTTTGGGGAGTCAGGAATCTGCCAGCAACTCAGCAATTAAAGTCAGTATTTTATGCATTTATTCATTTATTCACTTATCGTGGTTCTGGGGCTAAAACCCAGGGACGCTCTTCCACTGAGCGACATCCCCAGGCCTTTCTATTTCAGGCAGGGTCTCACTAAGACGCTCAGGTGGCACTTGAACTTGTGATCTTCCTGCCTCAGCTTCTCTCGGTGCTAGGTGCATGCTACCACGCCTCATTTGTGTGTTTGTGTGTACATGGTACTGGGAATTGACCTGGGGCTTTGTATGGAGCTACATCCCCAGTAACTCTTTATGTTTTTGTATTTCAGGAAAGACTCTCGGGGCCAGGGATTTAGCTCAGTGGCCTAAGTGCCTGCCTGGCAAGTGCAAGGTCATGAGTTCTATCCCTGGTGCCACAAAAAAAAAAGAAAGACTCTCACTAAGTCACTTAGTTTCCCAGGCTGAGCTCAAACTTGGGATCTTCCTATCTCAGCCTCCCCTTGTGCTGGGATTACAAGTGTACAGCATCGTGCTCAATCCAGGTAATATCTAATGTGATATTATTTGTTTTGAGACAGGCTATGTGGTCCAGGCTAATTTTGAATTAGGCACTCCTCCTGCCTCAGCCTCTCGAGTGCTGGGATTACATGTGTGTGCCACCACGCTTGGCTTTCCAAAGCAGTATTTTTTTTCCTCTTTTCATTTAATTAACACAGGTCCCCACTGACATTTGTTTTTATTTTATGAAGAAATAAAACAAAATTTTATAACAAAATAAGAAAATAACAATAGTTAATACTTTTTAAAAAATCAAAAATGCCCCAAAACTGCTGGGTGTAGTAGCGCATGCCTGTAATCCCAGGACTTGGGAGGCTGAGACAGAAGGATCTCTGCAAATTCAAGGCCAGCCTGGGCCTTGATCAGGCTGAACCACATAGGGAGACCTTGTCTCAAAAAAACAAAAAAACAAAACAAAACAACTTCATCTTTTTTTTTTTTTTTTTTTTTTTGCGGCACCAGGGATTGAACTCACGACCTTGCGCTTGCCGGGCAGGCACTTAGACTGCTGAGCTAGATCCCCAGCCCAACAACTTCATCTCTTTTAAAAAGACTTTTTAACACATCTTAGCAGCTGCTCTTGGTTGAGAGCCGTCCGCACCTAAGACAAGAAGATGGTGGCTGCAAAGAAGATGAAAAATCTCTGTAGTCCACCAACTCTAGCCTCCAACTTATTATGAAAAGTACAAAGTATGTGCTGGGGTTCATGCAGACGCTGAAGATGATGGGACAGGGCAAAGCTAAACTGGTCATCCTTGCTAACTACTGCCCAGCTTTAAGGAAATCTGAAATAGAGTACTATGCCATGTTGGTCAAAACTGGTGTCCACCACTACAGTGGCAATAATATTGAACAGGGCACAGTGTGTGGAAAATACAAGGGTACGCACACTGGTGATCATTGATCCAGGTGATTCTGATATCATTAGGAGCATGCCAGAACACACTGGTGAAAAATAAACGCGAATTTTTTCATCAATAAAACTTGCCAGAGCTTGTTTTTTTAAAAAAAGGATTTTTAACAATAGAGACAGGCTACAGCTGGGCCCACATGCATGGTTCTGCCTCACCCCAATTCCTGCTCAGTCGTGGGCTCATAATCTGCATCTATGAAATGGGTCCATTATACCGCCAGCTCCATCGGACACTGGAGCCTCAGAAGATGGAAGGGGACAGTTTGTTAAGCAGAGCCCTCCCCAAGCCCTTCCTGGAGATCACTACACTGAGTTTCTGAGCGCACTGTGGCTTATGACATCCTTCCCGATGGGGCCAGCTCCTTTCTCCTCCAGATAAGACAGGCAAACAGGTTTTCTTCAAGCCCGTGGACGCCACACCAGGTGCCCTGTGCATCACACACCAAGAGATGAAGGTGGCACAGAGCAAGGCACAGCAAGTGACCCTGAAGTCAGGAAGCAGTTGCATCCCACATTTGTGGCTCAGGGCGGTGGACGGAGCGAGTGGAGTAAACCTAGACAAGCCCGACTTGTCTTAGCTTAGAAAACTGCCCTGCCTGAAAGGCCTTGCCTGTCGGCTACACAGAGCAAGTCTGTCCATACCTGGTTTTCCTGCCCAGCAGGCCGACAGGCTAGCTGCTTCCTGGCCAGCCCCTCCGCCTCCACCTCCGCCTTGGACTGCTCCCCTGCCAGGCACAAATGCTTCACCGAGCAGCAGCACCGTGTGCAGCACCCCTGCGGGCACAGGGCAGCAACAGACAGGGACCTAAAGGCTGCTAGTTTGCAGGTTCACAAGCCTTGACTTCTTTCAAGAAAAAAAAAAAGTTTTCTCTCTCTTTCTCTTTCTGTACTGGAGATTGAATCTAGGACCCTTGCACAGATCTACATCCCCAGCCTCCCTGATCTTAAAATAGGGTCTCACTCTGTAGCCCAGGCTGGCATTGGATTCTTGGCAATCCTCCTGTCTCAGCCTCCTGAGCGCTGGGATTATCACTTGCCTGGAAATTAATTTTGATCCTCCTGCCTCACCCTTCCAGAGTGCAAGGATTATAGGCACGCGTCATCATGCCTGGCTTTGGGTTCTTTTTTACAAAAAGCAACAATATCTCCTGTGTAGCAATAGAGTAGGAATCTTCCTTTTTCCCTTCCCTTTCCCATGTCAACCATAGCATGAGGCTTTCGGGGTCTGTGACCAGTTACCCAGACAGGAGAGGGGGCTGTGCACTCGACCAGGTTGTGGACCTCGCCCAGGTCTCTCCTGCACCCCTGTCCCGCATAGAGGGGTCCCAGCACCTGCTGCTGGAATGGAGACTTGCCCAGTGCCCAGGGTTTGGGAAACGCACCTCAGTCCCCCACCCCCAGCCCGAGCCACTGCCACATGCTCCAGACCACTTGGAGGTGTCACACAGTACCCTCAGTTCCCTTCTCCCAGAAGGTCCTCACGGCTTCCTCTGGTTGCATTCGGACGACCCACATGCTGGGCGAATACTGCTTCTCCAGCTCCTGTGGGGCAGACAGAGGCTTCCTGAGACTTCCGTTCTTGCCGAGCAGCACCCCCCATGCCCAGGCCCGGTGCTCCCCTCTGCCTAGAGAAGCGCCCCCTCCTGTATCTCAGATTCTCCAAGTCCCTCTAGTGACAGCCTAGACATCTGCTCCCCACACTCCCAACTAGGTTGTTCAGACAGACAACCGAGGGGCTCTCAGATCCCTGTCTAGGGCCACACTAGCGATGGCCGAGCCTTTAAACAGCCAACAGCCCCAAGGGGAGACGAGGTTTCAGAAAGATGTCTGGTTCACCCCATCACGGATCCCCCGCTGCAGCAGCTGAGGCCACCAGCACCAACCATGAACCTAGTTAATTTATGCAACCTCAGCCGGGTGTGGTGGCTCACGCCTGTGATCCCAGCACTCAGGAGGCTGAGGCAGGAGGATCGTTGCAAGTTCAAGACCAGCCTGGGCTACAAAGTGAGTTCAAGGCCAGCCTGAACAGCATAGCAAGACCTTGTCTCGAAAAGACCAAAACAAAAAAAGCAACCTCATCCAGCAGGTTATATGAGTCACTGATCTCTGACATTTAAGCAGAGGCAGGGAGATCAGGGAGACTGCCAAAAACTCAGTAATCAAGGTCTATATACTTTTCTTTTCTTTTCTTTTTGATTTTTTGAAATAGGATCTTGCGGGCTGGGGATCTAGCTCAGTGGTCTAAGCGCCTGCACAGGAAGCGCAAGGTCATGAGTTCAATCCCCAGTGCTGCAAAAAAACAAAAACAAAAAACAAAAAAAAAAGAAATAGGATCTTGCTATGTAGTCCAGGCTGGCCAAACTCTCAGTGATCCACCAGTCTCAGCCTCCTGAGTGCTGAGATTACAGGTGTGTGCCACCACGCCCAGCCAGAGATTTTTGAACATGTGATCAAAATGTTTAGATTTAACACAGATTTTGGAGAGAGGGTTCGAGCCATCATCATGGGAAACTTGAAGACAGAATGGCCTCACAGAAAGGCCTCAACCAAAGGCCATCCAACCTTCATCACTGCCCGGCAGCCTCAGCCTGGGCAGTTTGCTTGTCTCTGCTCCGTTTTCTCTCGGGTATACGGGCACACTGGCCCCTCACAAGGTTAAGAGAGACCACGTAAAGATAAAGTAAGGCAAGTCCCCCATGGGGGTTGTTGCCTTTTTCGGTGGAATGGGGTTCTCATTAGAGGCTCTTGGTGTATGCAGTACAATCTATCCCCGTACAGTGATCTTCACCGCCTCTGTTACCAAAGGAAAGTCTCGCTCTTCACAAATTTAAAGATCACTCATTTCCAAAGCCATGCTGCTGGGCAATGTATTATCAGTTGTAGGAGACAATTGAGTGATTCCCCTTGAAGGCAGAACAATTCCTGCAACTTTGATTATATCAAGACTTATTTCCATAGACTGATATGTACAGAGCTGACTATGGTATTTCCTTCTGTCTTCAATTAGCTCTAAGCATTGCAAATAAGGATAGCCAGGTCCTGGTATGTAATCTCTAAAGCCATCAGACAGTCTCCTGTTTCCTAGCCTAGTGCTCTCTGTAAAAGATATGAGCACAGGGCTGGGGATCTAGCTCAGCGATCTAAGCGCCTGCCCAGCAAGCACAAGGTCATGAGTTCAATCCCCGGTGCCGCAAAAAAAAAAAAAGATATGAGCCCAGTGGGATGGCAGAGCCAGTCAGCTCCAAAAATGTCAACTGGGTACAAGCCTCGAAATAAAGAGGCTGTGAGTCCCCAGGGCACAAAAGTTTACATATCAGAAACTGAAGCAACAGCCTCCAGAAACAATTCAGTTGTTACCTTAATTGAGTTATGCAGACTGATCCTTCTGCGTGTCATTCTTCCTGCATTTTACAATGATGCTTTTCTCCCCACCTGGCAGCCAGCTCCAGTTACTCACCTAGTTCCCACTTCACTCATCCTCAAGCCAGCCCCTTCTTCACAAGATAATAAATTCTGGGAGAGGCCTTGGATCAGGGCCTTTATCTGCACATCCTCGCAGGGATTGGATTTAGGACCCCTTGGCTTCCCTTAACTTTGAATATGTCTTGGTGTCTTTACTCTCACCATGGGCTGCACTGAAGGTGGTAGATTGGAATTAACTTACCGGGAGTCCAATAACGTCTCAATGGGATTACAAATATAACTTTGGATTGTGAGGAAGACAGAGAAAAGGGTTACAATACTTGGATTACTGTACTCAATATTTGGGATTACACTAATCAGCCTCCTTCTAGATTGCAGTAGATCACACCTCTGCCATTTGGGTTATGAGGATAATGGTTGCTGGCTGCTTAGGATACTGACTCTTTGCTTGGGCCTACAGAGGTCCCACAGGCTAACTGGAATGGGATGACAAAGCCTAGCTAGCATGTGTCTTCATATTGTGCCTGTCCCCTTTTGGGTCAGAATCTACTCAGTTCCACATTGTAAACCTGTTGGTCACTTGAGAAAGGTCTTGTCTAAACACCAACACGGGGGCCGGGCGTGGTGGCTCACGCCTGTAATCCCAGCACTTGGGAGGCTGAGACAGGCGGATCGTTGTGAGTTCGAGACCAGCCTGGGCTACAAAGTGAGCTCAAGGCCAGACTGAACGGCATAGTGAGACTCTGTCTCAAAAACAGGGCTGGGGATCTAGCTCAGCGGTCTAAGCGCCTGCCTGGCAAGCGCAAGGTCGTGAGTTCAATCCCTGGTGCCGCAAAAAAAAAACCAACAAAAAACACTAACACAGGGTTAACTTGACCTCTTTCCTCTCCCTGCAAGGCTAAAGACACCTGCTAGCTGCCATTGACTGGAAACATCAGACCATGAAAGACTCGAAAAGAGGCGGCAGCAGATTTTTCCGGAAGGTCTGTAAGTGCCCCAGAAAAGACATGGCTATACATCTCTGTTACTAGCCTCTCTCTCTCCCTCCTTCCTGCCAGGCTCTGTGACACCTCGACTGCAGGCATTGAGAATCGGGTGAAAGCTATGGATGCAGTGGAGAAACCAACTGTGACGAGTTCTGCCTACCCCATTCTTTGGCCACAAAATAAGGCCTCTCCTTCTCCCCAGCACTTGGCTCTTGGGCATCAGTCTTTCTGTAGAACAAGCTTCTGGACCTGAGTTTGAGGATGTTATTTATCAAAACAGAGTCTTGCTGTGTAGTCCAGGGTGGCCAAACTCTCAGCGATCCTCCTGCCTCAGCCTCCTCAGTGCTGAGATTACAGTCCTGCACCATCGTGCCCAGCTGAGGATGCTACTATTTATGGTATCAACAATGGATGTCTGAGAGTCAGGCGATATTGAGGCAAGTGTGTATGTGGAGCGGGGTGGAGAAAGAGGAGGAGAAGGAGGAAGAGAAAGAGAAGCAAGGGGGGAGGGGAGGGAATGGGATTTCCTGGGGGCAGTATCGGTATCTTTCATCAGATTCTCAGAGGTACCTTAGACCAGAAACAACACACCCTAAAAGGTAGGAAACCTATTTATGAACTTATACCCCAACAATGTTACAGCAAGTGCCAGGCATGGTACTGTGCTCCTTCTTGTGTCCTTTCTGACCTCACAGCAGCCCCACAGTAAACACCAGCCTTTTGCAACTCTCAGCGCATACCCAAACGCACCGTGCACCCTGGGGTTAAAGTCTGAAACCCGGCCGAGCGTGGTGGCTCACCCCTGTAATCCCAGCACTCGGGAGGCTGAGACAAGAGGATCGTTGTGAGTTCAAGACCGGCCTGGGCTACAAAGTGAGCTCAAGGCCAGCCTGAACAGCATAGCGAGACCCTGTCTCAAAAAGATAAGGGCTGGGGATCTAGCTCAGTGGCCTAAGTGCCTGCCTGGCATGTGCGAGGTCATGAGTTCAATACCCGGTGCCGCAAAAAAAAAAAGTCTGAAACTGCATCCAACCTCAAGGGCCTACACAGGAGACTGACACAGCCAGGATTTCAGTTTCCCCCGTCCCCAAAAATCCGGCAAAACAAATCAAAAAATCCGCTGTTGCAAAAAAGTCAAACAGATCTTGTGCCCAAGTCTTCAGGGCCTGGCCCACGAGCACCTGCAGAAGCGTCTCTTTAGAATCCCAGGGCAGGGCCGGGGATTTAGCTCAGTGGCCTGAGCGCCTGCCTGGCAAGCATGAGGTTGTGACTTCAATCCCCGGTGCCAAAAAAGAAAAAAAAATGAATCCCAAGGCAGTCCCGGAGCCAGGCTCCGCGGCCCCAGCCCTCCCTGCAGCCCACCTACCTCTGCAGACATCTCCTTCCAGGGCGGCTGGGCCCCGGGACCCGCTAGCCGAGCTTCCATGCCGGTCCACAGCTGAGGACTGGGCATAGCGCAGCTCACAGTGGGCCCCGCCCCCTTCCCCGATGGGCGGGCTCACCTCATGTCCCGCCCACTTCCGCCACAGCCACCGAGTTGGCTCCGCCGAGCCACGCCCACCGATCACGCCCACCGCCGGGTCCCCTCCGGATTCTTCCCAAGGCTGGGAAACTTTTGAGGCTAAATGTCACCCTGATCTCAGCACTCGGGAGGCTGAGGCAGGAGGGTCACGAGATCGAGGCCAACCTGAACTATACAGAGAGCAAGAGACCCAGGATAAACAAAACCCTGAAATTAAAAAAAGAAAAGAAAAGAAAAAAAAAATTCTCTGGTCGGACCGCAGCGCTGATTGGCTCCGGGTTTGGCCAGGCGGGCTCCCGATTGGCCCGCACGCCGAGCTCGCGAGGGACTGCGCGGGAAGCGCAAATCCGACAGACCGCGGCCGGACGCGGAGGTCCTCGGTGCTGCTGCGCCCTCCGGGAGACACCATGAGCTGCATCAACCTGCCCTCAGTGCTGCCCGGTTCCCCCAGCAAGACTCGGGGTCAAATCCAGGTGCGAGGGGTGGGCGAGGGGTGCTGCCCGTCGTCCTCGTGGAGCGGACCCCAACGTTACCTCTTCTCTCCTAGGTGATTTTCGGGCCCATGTTCTCAGGGAAAAGGTAATTCCTCTCTGGGGACCCTGTGCTCCCCCGGGTTTCCCGGTGACCCTCCCAGGGCGCCCGCCCCGCATTCCTCCCCTCCCAGCACCCAGTCTGGAAGGAAGCTGCGCGCGGCCCCGCGGGGAACTGAACAGAGCAGGCTGCAGCCTGGCCCCCCAAAAACCCTCAGGAGGGGCCTCCGGGTGTGGCCCGGAACCTACTTCCGTCCCCCTCCGGGGTTCCCTGAAGCCGTGCGGCCCTGGCCACCCTTTCCGCAAGTGAGGGGGACAGATGGAGCGAAGGCCTGCTCCCACCCCGTGCTCGGAGCATGAAGCTCAGGGCCGGGTTTCGGGGCCCAGAAACAAGCGTTTTAGGTTAATCCAGAAAAACCGAGCCGCCTCCGCCCGCCTTCTCCCCCCGCCCCCGGCCCGTGCTTGCCCGGCGCAGTGCGGGGCCCCGCGGCGAGCGCTGCCTGCAGGCCGCAGGGGATGCTCAGCCCGGCGCGAACGCGGAGCCCGCCCTTTTCTGCTCCCGCGCGCGGCGGCTGCTCCTCCGCTGCGTACGGGGTTCCGCTGCCCGCCCCCAGGGGGCGCTGGCCGCCCGCCCGTGCGCCCGCCTCACCCATCCTGTCCCTCGCAGCACCGAGCTGATGAGGCGGGTCCGCCGCTTCCAGATCGCCCAGTACAAGTGCCTGGTCATTAAGTACGCCAAAGACACGCGCTACAGCAACGGCTTCTCCACGCATGACAGGTCAGTCCTGCCCCTTGCCCGCTGATTTTTAATTTCTTAGTCATCTGCCACTGAGTGGCGTCATCACTTTGTAGCTTTTATGCTCCTAGGTTTACATTTATCCCCCTGAGCCCCGCGGACATTTCCACCTGCAGCTTCTGGGTGGGAGTTAATTCAGTTCCTTGGTGGCAGATTTGGGGCTGGCACTCTGAGCCCAGGCAGTCTCCTCTGTCGTCTGGACTTGCCTCGGTGACCCAGATCTGCTGCCGACCGCTGTCCAGACAGGACTGCTGCTTGGCAGCACGCGTCTGAGGTGGGGGCCAGGGTTTCTGAAATGGAAGGGAGGTGGAGTGGAAAATGCCCAAGACCTGGAGTGTGTACAGGGATTCAAGCCACACGTATCACCGCTGAGAGCACCTGGGACGACGGTTCACATCTCCAAGTTCACTTCCCCGCTGTCCCCTGCACAGGACGGGGCGAGCACCCAGGGTTCAGTGGAAGACAGGAGGTGACCTTGTACAGTGCTGGCCGGGGCAACTTCTAGAGCGGCCTGGATCTAAGAGCTCCGCACGGCTCACGAGTCTCTAACACTGGTGGTGTTGACAAAGCTCGAGTGACACCCGCACCAAAGCCGCGGCCGGCTTGCTGCCTCTCTTCCCTCTGGTCTTCCGTATTTGGAGAGGGAATTTAAAGTGTATAAATGTTTCATGTTCTCCTCGGATCTCAAGGATCCTTATCACAAGATAGTAGTTGACCAGTAGCTGTGAACTACTTTAAATTTTTTATAAATACGGTGACAAAGTGCTGAGCCTTCAAGGAAACCGCCCTCTCCGAAGTCTAATTCAGAAGATGAGGCAGAAATGAGAACAGAAGAAAATAGCATTGTACATAATAACTATTTTTTTTATAATAACTATTTTAAAAGGCAGAGGACACAGCATGGCCTTTTTTCTCCAGAAAAGGTCCTGGCTGCAGGAATCGAGTGGGGTCCAGAATGTCATCTAGTGGGCCTGGACCATTCTCAAACATCCCTCTTACTTTTGGCCTCTGTACCATTGAGCTACGCCTCAGGCTCCATTCAAATTTTAAGCTGTATTCTATGATAGCACTGATAGATCCATACTGAGTTTATTTATTCTTTCGTTGGAGTGTTTTGTTTTTGGTATGGGGGATTGAACTCATGACCTCACGCTTGCCAGGCAGGCACTTGTGCCACTGAGCTAAATCCCCAGCCCTCATTGGAGTTTTAAAAGAAATGGAGCCGGGGATCTAGCTCAGCAACACACAAGTCTATGTGGCAAATGCAGGTTGTGAGTTCGATCCCCAGTACCCCCCAAAAAAGAAAAAAGGCGTTGTTAATTTCTAGTCGGAAGAGTCAAGTGAGCAGGGCATGGTAGCACGTGTCTGTAATTCAGCACTCTGGGAGGCTGAGATGGGAGAATCACAAGTTCAAGCCCAGCCTGGGGAGTTGGCAACCTAGGAAGACCATGTCTCAAAATAAATCAGGCCCTGGGTTCAATCCCTAGTACCACCAAAAAAAATAGCAAAGCATCAAGTAACTGCTTTACCTGGGCCTTTATTCTCCCCAGTGCCTCCTCACAGATGCTGACTTCTCGGGGCTGTGCTGGCCACCCGCAGGTGCTGTGCCAGGAGGAAGGTGGCCACCACAGTGGCAGAAGCTCGCCCCTGCAGCCTGCTCTCGGTCATGCTCTGGCTTTCCTTTCTCAGGAACACTATGGAGGCGCTGCCAGCCTGCCTGCTCCGGGACACGGCCCAGGAAGCCCTGGGTGTGGCTGTCATAGGCATCGACGAGGGACAGTTTGTGAGTTGGCTCATCCTGGTAGCGCTTCCTGGGGGCTCCCTCTCTGTTCCCCTGTCCCCTGCTGGTGTGCGCATTATCAATTCTGTGTCTGATATTTCAGTAAAATGTCAAGGCTAACATACTTCAGCTAGTATCTGTGGCCGACTCTGTAGCTTTAAAGTCACCTCCAGTCCCCTGGGCCTGCAGAGGGTAAGGAGAGCTTCTGTAATAAACATCCCTCCAATTCCAGACATTGAAGACCACACGTTTTTTAAAAACTACTTAAGTCAGGTGTGGCGAGGTGTGCCTGTAATCCCCTCACACTGGGAAACTAAGGTAGGAAGATGCCTGGACAATGGAGACCCTGCGTCAAAATAAAATAAGGCATGCAGTTCAGTGGTTGTGTGTCTTGAGTTTCAGCCCCCAGTGCATGCATATATATAAGGATGGAATGCATTTATTCAAGGTGTATACCATGATGATTTAAGTATATTGCACTATTGAAATTTATTTCTCACACAGTTCCCACCTTCCCTTCCTTTGAGTGGCCTTGGCTGATGGGGACCCAGAACCCTGGGCAGCTCCCAGGTAGAAAGTGGAAGGGGAAAGAACTGCAGAACTCCCCAGTGTGGGGTTTTCATGCTGGAAGTCAGATAGTCACCTCTGCCGATGTGCTGGCTGGCCTTTGAGCATGGTCCCCTGACTGCATTTAGTGCCGTGCCCTGGATGAGGGAGTTTGTTGAGTGATTCTTTGGTAAGTGGGTAGCAATCTCTGCTCACCCTGACTCCCAGTGCAGAACCCGGTGGCTTGGTCCTCACCCACCACCTCCACAAGTCATGGCTCCCGAACTATTCCTGCAGTGAGGGTGACTGTCCCCCACCTGCACATGTGAGGTGTCTCCCTTTGGGCTGGAGGCCAGGCTGCCAGTTCTGACTCTGGATTCTGAACCTCTGCAGCAGATGTTTGCCCACCCATCTCAAGTGTGCTTCAGTCAAGGACGTACATTGACACTGTCTTTTGTTTTGGGGGGTATTTTGATTTGTTTCTGTTTTTGTTTTGGTGGTACTGGGGATTGAACCCAGGACCTTCTCACTGAGTCACATCCCCAGGTCTTTTACTTTTTTTATTTCGAGACAGAGTCTAGCTAAGTTTTAAGTTGCCTGGACTGGGCTCAAACTTTCAATCCTCTTGCTTCAGCCTCAAGATCATAGGGGTCCTTCTAGTCTTTGGTGTGTTCTGTGTGTGTGTGTGTGTGTGAGTGTGTGTGTGTGTGTGTGTGTACCTGGAATTGAACTCAGGACCTCAGGCATGCTAGAGCTGTAGCCCCGGCCTGTTTGGTGTGTTCTTACCAAGTGGCTCATATCTCTGCGGTGCCCTTTATGTTGATGGTGGGTTTAGAGCAGCCTCAGGTGTTTACTCGGGAGGCCCCGTGACAATAAGGTCCTTGGTGCAGGGGACACAGCAGAGGCCCTGCCCTTGGGCTTACTTATGTCGCATGGTGGCGGCTGCTAACAGTGGGCAAAGAGCGAGAAGGAGTTCAGAGTTGCCGCAGGGAGGATCCTCTAAGGGACCATTTGAATGGGGTTTGAAGGAGCCAGCAGGAGCCATCATGGCGAAGAAGTAGCCAGGCCACAGCACGGGGCTGCAGACAGCAAGAGAGATAGGAAGCTGTTGAGGGGTGGCCCGGCCTGACCATGAGCCCAGGAGAAGATGGGGGCCAGAGGACAATGGTGAGAGCCGCTGGCCTTCGCAGAAGTCCCACTGCTGGGGTAATGGATGGCATGTGGGCCAACATGCAGGTTTCTGACTGCGTTTCTCATTTCTGTATGGCTAATACCTTTTCTGTGCCCGTTGGCTATTTTTCCTCTTGTAAGTCACCTCTTTAGGGTTTCCGCCTTTCCTTCCTTCCACAGCTTCTTTTTTCCTCTCAGTAGTCGGTGCTCCTTGATCTTGCTGTGAATATCTCTGCCCCATTTCTTTTTTTTTTTTTTCCATACCAGGAATTGAACTCAGGACTTTGCGCTTGCCTGGCAAGCACAGTCTACCACCAAGCCACAGCCCCAGCTCTTTATAGACTATTATTTAGGGACATATCTCACTAAATTTCTTGAGCTGGCCCCAAACTTACCATCCTCCTCCTTCAGCCTCCCAAGCAGACAAAATTAGAGGAATGCACCACAGCCCCCAGCTCAGTTCTACTTCAAACAGACCCTGCCTTGAGCTCCCAGGGCTGCCCTAACACGGCACTGCAGGTGGGACCGATAGCAACAA
>RJWT010036525.1:0-13239 GCA_004365215.1 Cuniculus paca | reverse complement strand
TTCTCTCCAAACAAATTAAGTCTTGAATTCCAGGGGCCGTTGTCACTCCTCAGTTGTTCTTAGCCCATTTGTAGCTTTTATCTTTCTTGTCTTTCAAGAGAGAAGCACTCCTTCTCTCTGCCTTTGGGTCCTGCTGCTCTCTTGATTCACCTCCTGCACCTGTTGCTGGTGGACATCTGTCTAGCTTCTGATATTCACAGGATCCCTCTCAGCCTTCTGGTCCTGCCCCTTTTCCCTGCTTTAGCTGCTCGCAGATCCATTGTCTACATAGGTGGCCAGTAACTAGCATTTGTGGCCTTGGAATTGCTGGGTTGCACATGGCTTGCAGGCTCTGTCCCATTGAATCCTCATGACACCCTGGAGCCTGTATCTTTCATCCCACTAGCTGTCCTATGAGGGAGTTTGGTTGGGTGGTTTTGAGCACAGACTCTGGAGCTGGATTCCACATCTAACTTCTCTGTCAGCTGTATGACTTGTGGTCAGGCTGCTTTTGCTCTCCATGTCTTGGTGTCTTCCTCTGTAAAACTGGGATCATCCCTGCCTGAAATAGCTGTGATGTGCACTGAACGAGTTAAAATATTGAAAATGTCAGCCTACTTCATGACACGTAACAAACACTCAGTGAGTATTAGCTGCCAGTGTTGTGGTTCCTTGTGGCTTTGTCTGTACCCTGTGGCCTGCTGGGTTGGGTCCTCTATATCCAGTCCAGCTCTCCACCAGTCCTTGCTGTGAGCTGAGGACTGTCCAGCCCTGGCACCAGCCCTTGGCCACCTCCCCTTCCCTCCCCGCAAGGCATCTCATGTCCAAATCCTCGTCTGCTTTTAAGACTAAACTCAGGTGCTTGATCTTTCAGGATGAACTCTTCATTTTGGTTTTCTCCCCACACCTGGCCACAGTGTCCCCAGGCCTCGACCCATCTCCAGTTCCCTTAGGTTCTGCTGTCTATCTGTGTTGTTCTATCTCTGGGGCTGTCTCACCAGGCTGAGTACTTAGGAAAGAGTTCATCTTGATTCTCCCATTGACAGGCACAGGGAGCCTTCAGGACATGCTTGTTAAACAGCAGGAGGAAAGGAGGAGCTGAGATGATAGGATGGGCCTTCTGGGAGGAGCAGGTGGCAGGTGGGTGCAGCGCGAGTGGACATGGCTGGGAGTGAGTGAGTCGGGCTCCTGGAGGGAGGGTCAGGTTGGGGACTTGACTTCAGGGAGAGATGAGATTGGATAAGCTTTAATCATCTTTGCTTCAGGGGAACGTTGGGTGCTGGTATAGAATGGAAAATGACTTTTCCTTGAGTACATGCTGTCCTTTTAAATAGTATGAACTCATGTTTGTCCAGCCTGGGTAAAAAAAGGGAATGGATGGTCTGCCTAATTTCATACTCTGGTTAACACTGAATCCATTGGGTTTTGTACATGTACTGAGTAAAACATTTACAAGTAAATATTCCTTCCACTGCTGTTAGAAATGTGTGGCCTGAAAACATTAGTTAGCGTCTTTGAGACAGCATTAACTCATCTGCAAAATAGGAATGACAGTAATTACAGTAATAGCAGCTAACATTTATTGAGCACTTTCTGTGTGCCTACAAATATGTTGGTCGCCCCTGACTGTTAACTCCTTTAATCTTTGTGGCCACTTCATGAGGTAGGCACCATTATTATCCATACTTTACAAGTGAGGAGATTTTATAAACTGCCCAGGGTCACTCAGCTGGGTGGGGTGAGGCAGGATTCCAGAGCCTGCTCCACACCATGGTAGCAGATGGCTCCCGTGAGAGAGATGCTGGGTGCCATGTGCCAAGCACTGTGCCAAGAGCCCTCTAGGCCCAGTGACTGGAACCGGTCTCACTGTTGACAAGCAGGGCATGTGCCTCCTTTAGAGCAGGCCAGAGGGCTCTGCTGTGGGATCCAAGGGACACATATTTTGTTGTCACTTTCATGGCTGTCTGAGTGTCATCTCAGATCCTGCTGCACATGACTGCCTCTCTTGCCCCCTCCTGTCTTTCTGAGACATTGCTCTGATATGGCCCTCATGGCTCAGCCAGCCCCTGTGTGACATGAGCCTCTGAACTTAACTCCCTGGGGCGCCTTGGGAGCTCCTCGTGGGGGGAAACCTCTCCAGAAGTCTCCCACCTTCATTGGCTCCCTAGCTCCTTACCCTTAAGACCAATGCCCTCAGCCTTGGTGTGTTTGTACTGTTGGTACGCATGCGTATTTCTGTATGTGTTTAATGCCAGTTGTTCCCCTGAATGCATTTAGATAGTAAAGGAAACGTTGTTTTATGTCAAGAACCTGTTACATAAAAGCGTGTTATATAATGTTCAAATATATACTGCACAGTGAAGTTAGATACCACTTTGTTTTCCAGAGAATCAGAAGGTAATAATCACAGGTTATACTGAATACAGCGAAAGGTGTGTTCTGCCCTCAGACTTGGCGTTTGGAACCCGCTTGGGCTGTGTGCTCTTCGGGCAGGATGCATAGGCTGCTTGAGGGTTGTCCTGAATCTGCCACAGGTGCTGCTCTGAGAGGCTCTGGAAGTTGTCTTTTGGGGGAGAGAAATGCTTCTCTCCTTCTCTCTCTCAGCAGAGGCAAGGGGCTCTCTTTGCTCCCTCATACTGAGATCACCAAGGTCAACTTCTGATTAGTTGCCTACTCCCTTCTTTCACTTTCCCCACTTGATGCAGGAGCTTTACCTTCTTGAACACCCTGTGTCCACTCCTCCAGGTCTCCCCTGACTGACCCTGGTCCTCTTCACCAGCCCTGCCCCTGCCTCCATCACTGGACCCAGCCCTGCCCCGAGGTTCCAGATGTTGGTCCTTCTTTGGTCTCCCTAGACCTCCCCATGGGATTGTTTCTTGTGTGTCTTGGCTCATGCTGTCCCCTGCACTGGAAAGGCCTCTCTTCCTTCTCTCTGCCTCCCTTTAATTTTACTTCTTTGTGAAGCCTCCTCCCCTGACATTTGCTCCCAGTACTCTCCCTCCCTCCCCTCCCTCTTCTTTTGATTGCCAGCCATTCATTCAGAAGCAATGATATTTTACACTTAGCAACATACCGTATCGTGCTGTCTTCTGTTTGCAGTTGTTTTGTATTGAGCCATCTTGTCCCCGTTCCCCACTGCCCAGTCTGCTCATCACTTGGTCAGTGAAGCTGATTGGATGCCCACTGTGTGCACAGCACTGCTGTTGGTGCTGGGTATACAGACCTGAAGAAAATATGCCTACCCAGTAGGAGAAGTCAGCTACTAAACCTTGGAATACATTAACAGCTGGGCAGGTAGGGGCAGGTACCAGGAAAGAAATCAGATACAGTCAAATAGTGATGATGCATGGTGGCAAGGAGGGTACTTTAGCCAGGACATCAGGGAAGATCTCTTGAAGGTGACCTTTAAGCTCAGCTTTGAAAAGATGTGGGGAAAAGTATCCTAGGAAGTGAGAACAGTAAGCACAAAGGCCTGAAAGTTGAAAGTAGCTTGATGTTCCTGAGGAAAGGGAGACCAGAGTAACTGGAGTATCTTGTGTATAGATGTTTTCTCCCTCCTATCTCCTCCTCATAACCCGAAGTGTTGGAAAGGCTCTGAAAATACTTACAGATGTAGAATATTTTCCCTTGGTTATATATTGTACAACCAGCAGTTTAGTGTACCCTGCTCAAAAGACCTTTAATAAAACATAATGCATTGTTTATATACAAATTAAGAATTGAAGAAGTACGTGGGATGCAAATAAGGAGGAACTGGAGGAAGTCCCTGTGTACACCACTCAGCTCAGCAGTTAAACTTTCAGCAGGAACCTTGATTTTGATCTGCTATCTTTCTTGATGAGTTGAAAGAAATTTTGTCCTAGAACTTTTGGTCCAGATAAGATTCTTGGCCAAGTTATCGCCCGTATAATTATGTAAATCGTGTTTTTTTTTAACTCTTAGGTATGAAAAATGATGACGAAGGTTTGTTTGCTTATGAGATACACTTATAAGTGCCCTTAGGGAACGAAATGAGTTTGCAAGGAGAGAACAGAGCTGAAAGAGTGTGGGATCAAAAACAATTTTAAATGTTAAATGCAAAGCTATTTTCAGTATCATGTTGGAAGAAAAAAAAAATTCAAGGCTTTAGATGATAGAGATTTCTGCTTGGAAGGAGAAAGGAGCCTAAGGTTTTGCAGTAGCGAAAACCACTTGATCCTTTACTACCACCTCTCCTTTGTCACCTTGAGTTTTGTTTTTGGCACTGTGGGCCACTTTGCCATCTGAGAGGTTTGATATTTAAATGACACCAGTGGCAGAGCTTAACTGGCACTCTTGAAGTGACTGAGTGCAGAGTGCTGTGCTTGGACGCCCAGCGGATTCTAGAGTCAAGGACACCTCCTTGAGAGTGACCGAGCACTTTTAGGGCTGCCTCTGTTCAGTCAGTTGTCAGTGGTATGACCCACCCACCCTCCACCCCCTTACTTGATGACAGAGCCAAAGTTGGTCCAACAAGTTGTTGCATTGTAGACTTCACGTTAAAGCCTGAGGGCGGCATTGTACCCAGCTTCCCTCCTCAGGTGCTGGAGTATGAGCAAGAAGGTCATCTGTTTTATTCCCTGCCATATCCACAGCAACTAAGGCAGTGTCTGTGCAGAATAGTCACTCAATAAATATGTGTTTGTTCATTCAGATCATGAATTCAGCTTTGGGAAAACTTCAGACTTCCTTTACCTATTCACAGCGTAAGCTCCCAAGCTTGGGCTTGTGTGGTCCTTTGGAATTTAGTTTCCCGTTTCCTTTGGTCATCTGTGTTTTTCTTGTTTTCCACATTTGCCAGATATCAGTGCATTTTCCTGATGATGAGGTGTTAACTGGTCATGGTTGTCCCTGCCCTGCTGATACTCATCTTTATGTTATCTTTAATTGGCTCCAAAGTGCAGCAAATCAGTAGCTGACCCACATGAACTCAAAGGAAACAATGCATATTTATTTGGGCATAGTGCAACATATTTATTCCGTCAACAAATATCTGAAGGGCTGTATGGCTGGCCCAGTGCTGGATACAAAGGAAGAGCAGTTTAATTGGTGTGTCCAAGGAGCCTGCAGTTTCATGTCCTTAAAGATCATCCCAGGCCACGTGTAATGCCAGTGATGAGGTCTAGACTAGAAGTGCCACAGGAATTCAGAGACTGGAGAAATCTTTGTGCGTATCATAGAAGGAAGGAGGCTTCGGTGAAGTGGTTCAGTTTAATTTAGACCTTTAATCCTCACCAGACTTAAAGGTCAGGGCAAGTCTTTCTAGTGGTAGATGAGTAGGAAGAGAGCAAAATTAGAAGTTTTGGTATCTTCAGGGACATACACTTGCCTTGAATGGAAGGTTCTTAAATGATAGTGGGAATTCAAATTTGGAAGATTCGTCAAGGCCCGAACACCAATCTTGCATTTCAGATATTGATAAATTGCTAGTGTATCTATAATTACATGGCATTTTACAGGTATTATCTCATGCTTTCAAAATCCTCATGAAGTAGGTGCTATTATTATCATCTTTTAGAGATGGGAGAATTGAGACACAGAGCGAGCCTAAAGTCACATAGCTTAAAACCCAGGGCACAGAGGTTCTTGAAAACTGGACTCTGCTGTTTTCCAGCAACCTCCAAATGTAACATTTGGACTTGAGGTGGGTGTTAAGAGCTGTGAGCCAGAAGTTGGCAGGACTGTTTCGCTTCATAGATGAGGAAACATTGGGGTTAAGTGATAAGTCAAAGCTTGCCTAGTGAGGTAGACTAGTACGCAGGAGAGCAACCCTGGAGTTATTCCACTATGGGATGAAGTAATTCTCCCTAGAGCATGAGCCCAGTATTAGCATTCCAGTCGGGTTGGAGCAGAGAGCTGCTAACTGTGGCAGAGGTCTGAGAGCTTCCAGGTGGAAAGAGAGAGGAAGCCAGAACTTGGAAGTAATTGACAATTATGTTAATTGGTGTGGCTGTTATTGTCACCCTTTAGATTTCTGGAGTGTCGTGAACATCTGCCTGTGTGAGTGGCTTTTAAGTATGTGAATCTGCGCTGTACTGTGACCGAGATACCTAAGTTAATGAATTCTTCAGAAGCAAAGCACCATTGTGGAAGACAAATGTTTAAAAACAAATAGCTACGTTTTTCTGGAAATTGCACTGGACTAGAAGTCCGATAACCTGCATTCTAGGCTGATTCCTCTAGCTAGTCACCATATACCCCAAACCAGATCACTTAATGTCTCAAAGTGAGCCTGACTCCTCCGTGGACTGGGCATAAGAATCCTTATCCAGCCCCTTGTAATGTGGGTCTGATGTTTGGGCAAAATAAAGAAAGAATATGGGTCTCTTGAGGCAGTAATGTTGCTTTTTGCCTTCAGGGAAAAGCAGTGAAATTCTGATAGTGAAGGTGTAGAGGACTTCACAGGTATTGCCTGGGAGGGCCGGAAGGAAGATCCCTAGCTCCAGTGCCTGTTGAGTAATGTGGCGCTGTCCACCAGAAAGGTGCTGACGTGCATCACTTTGCTATAAAGGGCCATGTTTTAAAAGAGTTATGTACATTTTACCCATAGAGATGGAGAGCCACAGGGCTGGGCTTGGATGGAAAGGTTAGGCACAGATATCCACGGGGATCTGTTCATTTATGGGAATGTCTGTCAGGACAGTGATAGGCAGTGATGAGCCAGAAAACCAAGTGTCAGAATCTAGCCAGCTGGCCTGTCCAGCATTCTTGGATGTTCCACCTGTCCTGAGGCATTAGGCAGAAGTCCAGAAGAACCTTGATTAACCTGAGGCCATGATGGATGAGCCTGCTTGCTGTCCAGGTAATAGCTTGTACAAAGCCTGAAGAAAAGCCTTGCCTGGAGATCTTCCAAATCTTCATTGTTGTCAGCAATACATATGTATCTATTATTATTAATAGTGCTGCCCAACCTTTGACTGTTGACCATATGCCAAGATCTGTGCTGAGTGTTAGCATGCCTTTCCTTCCTTCTTTCTTCCAACACCCCTGTTTGCAGAGGCACACAGGTCCCATTTTCTAGTTAGTGATACTGAGATTCAGAGGCCCTCAGTTGATGCGTGCAAAGTGGGGAAGCCGTGGCTCAGATCCAAGACAGTCCCACTCTAGAGTGGTACTCTTAACAACCACAGGTTTTCTGACACCCTAGAATCCCTTCTGCCTCAACTTTGAGGTTTCTGACAGTGAGTCTTTGGAACACATTTTTGGTTGATAGATGTCTTGCTACACAATGACCTCAGATCACTGCACTTTTTTTTCTTTTTCATTTTTTTTTCTGAGTTCACATTGACCATTTTTATTGCTTATTTTGAGACAGGGTCTCCATAAGTCATTGAGTTGCTGAGGCTGGGCTCAAACTCACAATTCTTCTGCCTCAGCTTCCCAGAATGCTGGGATTACAAGGTTCTTTGCTTCACAGCCCATGACTGCCAGCCTGCAGACAGCTCTGTCTCTGGCTAGCGAGCAAATGGATGCCAAAGATGAGCGCAACAGAAAGACTAACTCTTGCCAGCTAATGCATATGGAGGAATTCTAATGACAGCAAAGGGATTGCTCTCAGTCCATTTTTCAAAGAGTTGCTGGGCAGAATGTCATCTGCTCTAGGATTTCAGGGTGATGTTCTTCAGAATCTCCTTGCAAAAGCCTTCCCAAACACTGACATTTAACATTCCTGTGAGGTTTACAGGATGGTTTTTATATGCAGTGTCTTGTTTCATCTTCATCACAATCCTATGAGACAGGAATTTTGAAATCTCCTTTTGTGGATAGGGAAAGAGTCTTGAGAGTTTAAGCAACTGTCCAGAATGCCACAACTGGTGACTGGCAGAGCCAGGGCCTTGGCATTTTTCTGATTTAACTCCCACTGTCTTCCCAAGTTTTCTCTTTGCTTTCTCCACTGAAATGTTCTTAAATGTACTAATGCATTGTATTTAAGTCAGTGGGAATTATTAAAGTGAACTGTTGTGTGCTACACACTGTCACTGAGTCAGTATATAAAATGCCACGTGGCTATTGTGTTTTTTTTAAATCGATTTGTGCCTAGTCTATCTGGTATAGGACACACATACATCTTTTGTGATATATCACAGAGCCAGCAGCCTTTCTACCTGTAAAAGCACCAAGGCTTGAATAGATGCTAAAGTATGGAGTTTATATAATTCCTTTAAAAAGTTGACCATCAAGTTCTTGGTCAGGAACACAAGCTCCTATTATAACAGTTTCCATGGAGACATTAGCCTTGGCTGGCATCATTTCGACTTTCAGTGCCTTTTCTAGGAATGGAGTGAGCTGCTGAGAGGGAGCGGACTGGTCGCAGTTGTCATTCTTCCCTACTGTTTCTGTAGGAGGTTGATTTGCTTTTCTGGGTCCTCTCAGTTTTTCCTGTGACCTGAGCATAAATCATCTTTGAGGTCCTGATGATTTTATTTTTAAAAAAGTTTTCCATGAAATAAAATGGAATGGAACACTTTCTTCCATAGATCTGAACATCTTTAAAATTTAATGGGTGGCAGGAGGATCTGCTAGGGCCATTCAGAGCTGGTCTCTTTCAGGAATCTTGGGCAAATTCCTCTAATAAAACAGACCCATAGATCCACAGCAGCTAAAACCATGAAGAAGGTGATTTTCTGTCTCTTGTGCCAGTTCAGAGAAGAGAGGGTCCAGGCCTGGTATCTTCAACACATGGCTTCCACTCAGTGGCTGAAGGTGTAAACAGTTTACCCTTTCCTAGGGAAAGAATCAGGGGCACAGATCCCTGAAGTAGCACATTCTCTTTCACCAGTGGCCGGACCTGAGTCATATGGCTATATATAGCTGGGAAGTATCTTTAGCTGGAGGCCAAGGATGGAAAGGAGAAGCAGCACTGGAAGAGGCTAGCCGCCCACTATTGTGGTAGCAATGGCAGGGGGTGAGTAGTAGGTTGAAGCTGGTGCCATGAGAGCTAGATAGATGCCTGAGTCAAGGATCAGAATCCAGGCAGCTACACACACAAGGGCGCATGCAGCCAGCTAGAGGCCAGGGCAGCTCACTGCACAGCAACTGAGCAGCCAGGTTGCACCCAGGTATAGCAGGGAATCTAAGTAGTCCAAAAGATGATCCCTTCTCAGTACGTGGAACGGCGCCAATACGAGTTAACTATAGAAAGTATGAGACAAGGAGTCGAAGACCTAGGTTAGACGTAGCCCTTTCTCCTCCTAGTCTGAGATGAAGTATTCCAGAGAATGTTTCATTATCAAATAGAAAAGGGGGCTAACCACGATGGCCTTTCCTGCCCCTGGGCTCAGTGTGAGGCTGATCGATGGGGGAGCAGCTGTGAACTGCAGCCCCATGGAGGCAAGCACTGCCTGGGTTACTCATTCTGTACGCCAAGCATCCAGCCCAGTGCTTGGCGTGCACACATTGTTGAATGAGGTGTGAAATATTACAAGAGGTGGAAAAATGCACATGGCGAGGAAGTCTTGACCCTTGACAGTCTTCACACACAGGGGGAAGGGTTCTTGTGCTTTCCACTCACCATACCCTTGGGCCCACATTGAAAACTGGATATCCACCTTGGGTGAGGGGAAGGCATCAGGCCAACACCAGACAGGAATGACAAGATGGAACAAAGGTAAAGCTTAGTCCATGAAGGTGGACTGGTCATTTTTAAATGATTTAGACCAACAGCAGATTGCCAAGTCCAGCAAAATTTGATTGCTTGCTTTGGAATATTAAGAGGCAGCTATAAAATTCATCTGTGGATTTGAAAAAAATATGTGGCTTATTCAAAACAATATGTATTTATGGAAAAGATGAGAATATAAAAATGAGCTTAATGTTTTTATCTTATGGGGCATTTGTATCCCAATAATAGTGATTTTTTTTTTTTGGTAGTGAAATGGCTCAATGGAATTACGAATTTTGTTGCTATGTATTTATTTATTTGCACTGGGCTACATCCCCAGCCCTTTTTAGAATTTTTTTTTTTAAACAGGGTCCTTTTAAATTGACCAAGCTGGGTTCAAATTTGCAACCCTCCCCGCTCAGCCTCCCAGAGTACTGGTATTACAGGCATGCACCACCATGCCTGGATTTTTAAATTTTTTTGAAAACCTTATGAAAGGTTTCTATTATTTTGTTATTTAATTTGCTCAGTGTGGATGAGCTTCTTTCTTGGAACTCTATGGAGTATTTTAGATAGGACTTACTGAGAAAAAAAGCAGGAATTAAAATTAAATTCACAGTGTGCTCTCAGCTCTTCCAAAATCTCATTCATAGAAAGAGGAAAATGCACCAAAAATTTAACAGTGGTTCTCACTTTGTAGAATTAGAGGTGATTTTTATTCTCATTTCTTACTCTGGTTTTCTGTTTTTAACACTGAGCCTGTATAACTTTTATAATCACAAAAGGGTACTATAAATTAGTTCTGCGAATTAATACTTACATTCCAAATGTAGAATTTTTGGTTTTGGAGACCTGGCCTGGACTACAAACTCAGGTGACCCCAGAGCTCTCCAGACTTGTTCTTGACTGAGGTTTCAAGAAATGCGTTATGAAAAGAAAGCTCCCGTTCTGTATTTTTTTATAAATTTGGGTTTTTTAAAGAAAATTTTTTATTAGTACACGCAGTAAATAATGATTACGTTCCTCGTTACTAGTTGGTGCTTGTGCATAACACATCTTAATTCCTTTTTCATCTCCTTTCCCCCCTCCTTCCATCTCTTGGTCCACTTCCCTTTTGCAAAATATCTACCCCCATTTCCTGTTGTGTTTTATTTTAGCAGTGAGCCTACAAGGTGTTGGGAAAGGTACCTGAGGAGCTCTCCTTCTGTAACTTGTCCAGCCTCTACTGGAGTCACTTACGGAAATGAATTTTGCAGGTCGTCTGTTCTCTTCCTTTATCCTGTGCTCAGTGTGCTCTGCAGGCACCAGACCTGTCATCCTGGGACAGGGTAACTGCCCAGGTCCTCTCAGGCCCCTTGCATTTCTAATGTTCTCTGTGCACGTTCACGACTTTGTGGATCTGGCTGCAGCCTCATCTCTCCAGTGTTGCCTTAAACAGAAGGAAGCGCACTCCTGTCCTTTCCCAGTGCCACATGAGCTGTGCTCCTGGGATGGAGCAAAGAGGAAGGGCCGGGGTTGCACCTGAGGGCTGGGGACACACTGAGCCTGGCTGCAGAACTTTGGGGAGGACACAAAGCTGTCCACCCAGCACTTGGCCCATTCCTGGCGGCGCGGGCTTGGGTGTGGGACTGCTTGGCCTTTGAAGCTGCAGTTCCTAAGTCATGTATCCATCTGCTGGGGTCCCACAGTGTGGCGGTCCCCGTCCCAGTTGCGGGCTGTGGGCAGCGATGAGCCAGGCTGGCATGAAGACTACATTCTCCTGGGAGAGGGAAGCAGTTAACAAGGAAATCAGTGAAGAAGATAATTGCAGGTTGTAAGAATGGGCCCAGAGGAGGTGACAAGTGCTTGTTTGTACTGGTGCAAGAGCATCAGAGTTGGAGTAGGAACCTGGGTCTCTGATTCCGAAGCCTGGCTCCCTCCATGTCCCCGGGCCTTGAAGAGGGGGGACCAGTGATCAAGGAGGCCTCTAGGGAGGGCTGATTCGCCTCCCTCCTCTGGCAGCCTGGGCCACCCCATGGCCTGTGGGTAGGAATCAAAACGAAAGGTATGAGCTAGAAGCTGGCTGTCTTGTCCCTCTAGTACCCCATCTCTGGCCTGCCCCATGTGAGCATCCCCCTCTTCTGAAGAGCAGTGGCCCTATTTGCACATAGGCGTCCAGATTTGTGTGTGCTGCAGCTTTCTTATCTCAAGGCGAGCTTGCATTTTCATTCCTATTGTTTTCAACTTTTAATGAAGTCCAGCTAGGATATTGGCTGTTACCTTTAGGAAACTATTTTTAATTAATTCTGCAGTTTCTCGCATCACCCAGGATCCCTCAGTCTCTTTCCTGGTGGCTCAGACTTCAGCCTTTGCCCATGCTGAGAAGATTTTACCTTCATTGCCCTTCTTGAAACGCTGACCACCAGCACTCATGGGACCTTTACGTCTGCTGGATGTGAGATGACTGGAAGAGCTTTTGGTAGGCAAACTCAAGGAATTTCCTTGAACATCCACACTGAATCTTCCAGGCTCCCCCATGAGGTCTTGAGGCTTGGCCATTGGTCCTGTTCTTCATACCCACATCTCTGGAAGCTCTCAGGACCTCATCTCCATGGAGACACAGCACTGCCAGCAAACTTTAATTAACAATGTTGCTTCTTTAGCTCCTTTCCAGGCCCTTTGCAAAGAGCAAAGCTTTGAAGCATATCTCCTCGCCATTTAATACAGCAAGGAAACATTTCCTGTTATTCCTCTCCTGAAGAGGTCTGAGGAATTGCTTGGCTTTCAGAGCATCCTTACTCCCACCCATGAGCTGTGACTTTTCACTAGAGTCAGTCACTCACACAGTGATCATTTATTGACTCCTCCTCCCTGTTTTCTTGAGAGAGGAGGGAGCTTATGACTCCTCCCATTCTTTGGTTGTTGTGCCCTTCCTTTAAAGGGTCTGTATCTTGCCTGTGTTTGTAGAAATAGGATCCCTCGGAGGCCCTGGACTTAGTCCTTGGGGATGGGAATGATCCTTAGGAAATGCATTCTCTTTTCCCCAAATAGTCCCTGCTGGTTTTAGTCCATAGTGTTTCCCAGCTCCCAGGATGACTGTGCCCAGGGCTCGCTGTGTTCAGCATGCTGAGAAGGCTGTGGCCAGCGTGCCTGGCCTGCACATTCAGTCAGACTGGGTGAGGAGGCCTTTTGACTGTGGCTCTGTGTCCTGCTCACCAGGGGAATTCTGTCAGGGGCTCTGGGGACGCAGGTGCAGCTTGGCCTGGGGGCACCATTACTCCCGTTCGCCACATGCCTGCCAGGTCACCACAGCCGGCACATCTGAGACCTCCTTTGATCAGGCCCCAGTGTAGTGAAGCGCAGCCAGCTTGTTCTAGCATGAGCAGTTTTATCTATGTAATTTTATTTTTTTCAGCATTTCTAATGAAAGTTTTGTGATTTTATTTTTTTTCGAAGAGTGATCCATAAATTGCTCGTTAGTTCATCCGAACGGCCCCTCTCTCCTCTCATGTTGTGACTGGGTAGCACACAGCCTGGCCTTGGTGTGGCTGGGGTGCCTCCCTCTACTGAGGAGGAGAGGAAGGAGGGGCCCTTTCGCCTGCCTGAGACAAAGCGAGCCAGGACGAGGCCGAAGGGCCGAGGGAGTCCCCCTGCCACGCAGC
>RJWT010036524.1:0-13413 GCA_004365215.1 Cuniculus paca | reverse complement strand
GATTTAAGTCCCGTACTGGAAACTATGAAACACTCAATACCTTCTCCAAAAGATGGAAAGGAAAGGCAGCCCGTGCTGCTGCATTATCTAACATTCTTAAAAAGAAAGTGGTCATTGCAAGTGGCCACATCATTTCATCTGAAGAAGCTATTAGTTGAACAACTTAAATTCACTGTTAGCAAGATTTTACAAGCTTCCTAATTCTTCACATGTCAGCCTTCACAGTTTGAAAGGCTCATAGCAAGTGCTAAATAATGATCTGCCCCCAAGGTGTGTCAAAGGCACCGGGACCTGTTCTAGGTGCTCTGAGCCCTCATTAAAAGCTGTTCTTTATTACTGCCAAGCAATCACGAAGGAAAAGCTTGCCCTGCTGAGGGGTGATTTCCTCTTCCTTCCTCATTAAAAGCTCGCCTGAGAGGTCAAAGTCCGCAGGCCTCCTCAGCTCTCCTGCAGCTTCCTCCAAACATGACTTTTACCTGGTTTTATATCACAGATCACGCTCATCTCCACTGCTTTGTGGCTGTTGTTTTAGTTATAAAGTTGAAAACCTGAGGCAGCATTCATTTCTCATCCACACAGAAGCACCATAACCACAGCCTTCGCCTCTCCTCTATGCGGCTAGCAATTTTCCCCATGCTCCTGCTCAGCCATCCTGGCTTCCACCAGAAGCTGAGCTAAGCCTTCATGCTCTTCTGCTTCATCCCCATCACCCTCTCCAGCACACTCTCCTGCTTCCTGCCTCACGGAGCAAACAAGTCAGCAGGCCACCTGCCTCCAGGAGGAGCCCCACCCTCCTGCCTCTTCGGGACCCTCTGTGAGCTGCCTCCTCTCTTGGATCTTATACGCCCCCCGCCACTGGTTCCTTCCCATCAGTCTTCTCACATCTCCCATCTTAATCTGCTTGGACTGCCTTAACTAATACCACAGCCTGGGCATCTTACACAACAGGCAAATTACCCCTCACAGTTCTGCAGACTGAAAGTCCAAGCTCAGGGTCCCAGGAATGGTTGGGGTTGCTGAGAAGGCTGTCTCCCAGGCTGCAGACTGCAATCCTTTGCTTATATCATCCCGTGACAGAAGGAGGGCAAGAGAGACCTCTGGGCTTCCTTTACAAGGACACTAATCCTGTTCACGAGGGTTTTACTATCAACACCTAATCACCTCCCAAAAGCCCCATCCCCCATCACCTTGGGCATTTAAATTTTAACCTATGACTCTTGGAGCACACAGACATTCAGGCTACTGCACCCAAATCTTAGGAGAACTGGAAAAGTCAGAGCCATCTTGTCACGGCCCTATTCCTGTTCCTCCATCACCCTCTCTCCTTCTGTTTACAATAAGATGTTCTGAAAGGGTTGATTGCTATCTCCACTTTCAAAGCTGCTGTTCATGCCTCAGACTGCCCTAACCAAGCTTTCCCTACCATTTCCCGCTGCTTGCTCTTGCCATCCAAGACAGTTTCCTTGTTGTGAAAGTCAGTGGGTACTTTCCAGTTCTTGCCTTAAGGAACTTCTTAGAAGCTTTGCTCGTTGAGGAGCAATGTTTCAAACATTGTTCATTCCCCTCTCAGGAACATTGTCTTCTTTTTAACTGTAGCACTGTCTCTGTCTTTGGTTTTCCTCCTACCTCCCTGGAAATTTTATCTTAGACTCCTTTTTCTCGCTGACATTTTATATTGCCTTTCCTAAGGACTTCTCTTTGGCCACCTCTGTTTAATTCATCACTGGGTTTCCACATCCATTCTAATCCTCTCAGTGTCAAGTAGTCAATAAATTTACTCTTAAGGGTGCGAACAATAGCCAGTACCAATCTCCACCCCATACCTGTGTCCAAGCTGCCTCTGGCACCTCCAGAATCAGACTCACCACTTCTCTCTACCAAAAATACTTGCTATCCCTGTGTTTCCTGGATCCTGGAATATACCACCTGCTATACCCTCCCAATTCTAATCCCTAAACCTAACATTTTTTGAATTTCTCTGCTTCTACCTGTGTCCCTGCAGCTGCTGTCTCTGACGACACTCTCGACATTCGTCTGGATTACTGCAACACACAAATCAGAGTCTGTGCCTTCCATGTTCCTCTTCCTGTCTAATCCCCAAGTACTAGTGAAGCAGGCCTTCCCAAGGCTTGAATCTGAGTGCATCATTCTCCTATGAAAGGCCTCCAAAGGCTTTCCAGTGACCTCAGACGACAGTGCACTCTCTCGTGTGTGGCACTGAAGACCCTCCTTGATTTGACCTCTGCCTGGAACTTCAGCATCATCTCTCCTGTCCTGTCCTCCCCTTTCCTCTTCTCCCCTCCCCTCCTCTCTTCCCCCTCTCTCTGTCTCGCTCTCTTTCTCTCTCTCTGAATTCCAACCTCACCGATGTCTTGTGTCATGTCTTGATATTTTGTCACACCAATTCTTACTTTCATTTTAGATTTATTTATACAAGGATCTTTTTTCTTCTTTCACCACCTATTGCATACAAAGTGACAGTTTAAATGTCATTTTCATTCTAAGACTAGTTTAGTTGCCTCTTTTGTTGTCCCGATGACAGCTAAGTACATCTCTCATCCAGGATCCCTGGGACCCATCACAACATAGCAATGGCCCATATGCCTCCTTAACTAGAGAAGCAACCTATTTTGTTCTCTTTTCTATTCCCAAAATTTTGCCTATGCCATACTGCCATCACTTAATAAATGTCTGGTGAATAAGATGTTCCTTCCAAGAGAAAGAAAAGAGAAAAGAAAAAAAAATTCAATGTCTACAAATTTTAGTAAAGGAAGTTTTTATTATAAAAATATGAGTCTAGAGTCTTCTTTTTGTCCAAGGAGGGCTATTTCACGTATGTTCACCATGTAGAAACATGTGGTCAGTAGCACTGTGGTGCAGGGTAGTAACTGTGAGGAGTGATCTCAAAAGTGAGTCAGTGTTCACTGCTGGGTGTCCATGCATTCTCCTGAGAATCTAAGACGATGTTTGATCAAGTATAGCATAGTGCTCTTTCAGCCCTATGTGATTATCAAGTTAAAATTCACACAAGCTCATGTTTCTATAGATGGATGTGGTTCACCACATTTGAAATACAAAGCTAATGTGCCCTGTATGAGTCATACACCTGAATGGATAGGCAGTTAAATAGCCAGCCCAACATACCAACTGGAAAAATAGAGTGAATGGTATTAATATTCAGCACTTGGGAGAAATGTTCTTCATTACTGTGACATTGGTCAAAATCACCTTAAACATAAAGAATATCATTCTTAAAAGCCATTGTCTCTGTCCTTGAAACTACTAAATTGCTAAAACTAGAGGTGTTACTGCTATTCCTTAAAGTGTGGTTTGAGCACCATTTGTGTAGCAAACGTCTAAAGAGGGAGTGAAAGTTCAGGTTTGCTAATCTCATTACCGATCTCATGAATCAGCATTGCTACTTGTGGAGTCCCAAACCTGAAATTTTACAAGCCCCCCAGGTCAGACCTAGGTGCAGGAAACCTTTAAAATCATTCTTGGAAAACTAACTTAACTCAGTTCTCAGAGATATGAAATTACTTGTGTGGGCATTTTAATCATCAATTTCAGCTACTGTGGTCTGGGAACTTTTGTATTACTCTGATTTCCCTGAAGATTTAGCAATTGGAATGGTGTATTTCAGTGACTAGCAAGAGGGATCACTGGTGAGAGAAAGTCATCTGTCACATTGTCCATAGTGGACAGTGAAGAGTGGGCGTGCATCGCAGGCTTTTCTCTAGTGATAGCCATACTCGTCAATCTCTGGGTCCCTCTCGAGGAACCGGCAGTGTAAATAACATGTGTCTTAGCTGCATCACCTGCGCGAATCTTCAAAGCAGCCCAGTGAAGGGAGCTGCCATTAGCCCCATCACGGAGATGAAAGAACTGTGGCCCATGAGGTTTAAGTATCTTATCTGCAGCCCGAACCAGGGCTCAAACCCAAGAAGCCTGATTCCAAAGCTGCAATCTTTGCTCTAAGATGGTCAGAGAGGAAAGTGGCCAGGGCTACTTTAAAAATTGCGTAATGTCACAAGTCTCTACCTGTCCTCATAAGAAATACAAGAACCTGAAGTATTACCATGTAAGACTATAGAATGCAATGATGGGTTGCACTTTTAAGTTGGAACCTTGCCCTATTCCCAATAACCCATCTGTCAAAACAACTAGGCATGTCCTTCCAACCCCTAAGCCAATGCCTCCTATGATTTCTAATAGCAAACCTGCTAATCCTTACATGAATCGGAGGACAACCCATCGAATACCCATACACCCACTGGCCAACTAGCATCAATCACATATTTCCTCACCATCTTAATCCTACTCCCCATAGCAGCCATCACAGAATCCTTGACTTGTGTTTTTGATTCTCAGATGCACTGTCATTTTGCCTTCTTGATTTGATTTTGCCTCCTGGGCAAATTATTCCATGTATAAGCCCTCAATTTCTTCATGTGGAATGTTAAAAGTACCTTAAGTCTCTTAAGAAAGACCTTAAGTCCCTCATGGCTCTGTCATCCTTTTTTTCTGAAAAAGAAGACCTTTGGTTTTGTCATATATAGTTATAGAGTTTTATATCATTGGGCCACATATACTCCTTTCTGTGGAATTGCGAAGGGCTTTTATAAATATGTTAGTGAATACAACAGTGACAGTGATGTTTTTACTTTAGCTCTTCAATAAACTGAAAAAATCGACTGAGAAGTTGGAAAAGGAAGATGAAAATTACTACCAAAAGAACATGGCAGGCTATTCAACCAGACTGAAATGGGAAAACACACTAGAAAACAGTTACAAGGTAAATTGTGTGCTCACATTTGTTTCCCTTGTGGAGCTTCACCTGACCTTGAAAATGAAGGTGAGACCTACAATTACAAAACCTAATTTCTGTCTTAGCAATGATCCCCAATCTTATGGTGACTCTGGACAAACTACATTTCCCCTCATTGTTTCCATTTCTCTATGAATACAGTTCCCCAATGAAAGTTTATTGAGTATCATTTGCCAGAGTGTCTGTTTCTAATTCTCAATGGACACGGCAGCACACAGCTAATTGTAAAAGTGCCATCAGAGGCCCAGGATCTAGTTCAGTGGCCTAAGCGCCTGCCTGGCAAGCACAAGATTGTGAGTTCAATCCCTGGTGCCACAAAAAAAAAAAAAAAAAAAGAAAGAAAGAAAGAAAGAAAGAAAGAAAGAAAGAAAGAAAAAGAAAAGAAAAAAGAAAGAGGAAAAAATTTGGGCTGGGCGTGGTGGCGCACGCCTGTAATCCCAGCACTCTGGAGGCTGAGACAGGAGGAGCGTTGTGAGTTTGAGACCAGCCTGGGCTACAAAGCAAGCTCAAGGCCAACCTGAACAGCATAGTGAGACCCTGTTTCAAAAAGACAAGAGCCAGGGATCTAGCTCAGTGGCCTAAGTGCCTTCCTGGCAAGCACGAGGTCATGAGTTCAATCTCCAGTGCAGCAAAAAAAAAAAAAAGTACCACCAGAGTAAAGTGTAACCTAAAGTTTAGATATTAGGTACCCAGATGTGCTTTTCAACAGAGGGCTGAGTCACACAGCAATCACTTACAGAGTTCCTTTGCGTGCCAGGCATTGTGCTGGCCACTAGAGATTTATATGGATGAAGTACCATCTTCACACTTTATTTTTTTATTTTATTTTATGGAAAAAAGATAAAACAGAATTTGATAACAAAATAATAGGAGAATAACAATAGTTAATACATTACATGTTATTTTTAAAGTAGTTGCTCAGGGTACTAGATGTGGCATAAAATTTTTCCAATTGATATTAGCACAAACCTTCCTTTTTAATGAACTAAGAGACACTAATAGCATAACTGACTTGCATTTTTTCCTCTTTTCCCTACTATCTTTTCCCCTTTCACCCATTTTAGTTCTTTTTTCCTTTTAAACAATTTCTTCCCTTTTCACTATATCTACTGTATATTTTAGAACTTATTTACTCTTTCAGTTTCTCACACCAGGGAGATAATATGATGTTTACACTTGTGAGTCTGATTTATTTCACTTATGAACATCTTCACACTTTAAATGTGCACCTTAGTAATGCAGACAAACTCAAAGAATGAACTGTGGCAAATCGCCCAACAGAAAAAGTCAAAAGAAGTGAAAAAGAAATTCACAAAAGGGAAATCGAAATCCTCTACTCATATGAAAAGATGGCTCAATCATTTGACAAAATTAGGAGGGGATAA
The DNA here is from genome assembly GCA_004365215.1 of Cuniculus paca. Taxonomy (NCBI): domain Eukaryota; kingdom Metazoa; phylum Chordata; class Mammalia; order Rodentia; family Cuniculidae; genus Cuniculus; species Cuniculus paca. Next base: position 7,200 of record RJWT010036524.1, on the reverse strand, counting down.
TATCAAGTATTGGCAAGGACATTAGATGGCAAGAATTTTTGTGACCCTCTAGTGGGGATAATTTAATTGTATCTAATAAAACCGAAATGCACATGGACCCAGTATACCACCAATTCCCCTTTACGGAACATTATTAACACCCGTCTTTCAGTAATGATGCAAGAAGCTGGGTGTGGTGTGCATGCCTGTAATCTCAGCTAGTTGGGAGGCTGAGGCCTGAAGATTGCGTGTTCAAGGCCAGCCTGGAAGCAACTTAGTGAAACTTTGTCTCCAAATAAAAATTTCAAAAAGGGATGGTGATGTAGCTCAGTAGTAGAGCATATGCCTAACATGCACAAGACTCTGGATTCAATCCCCAGTACCACAGAAAAAGTTTATTATAGAATTGCTCGTAATTGCATGGTGAGGGAAAGTTATTCACAATCTTCATATCCATCAATAAAGCACTCTTCAAATGTTCTCTAAGCTAGAAAATAGATACCAGCACTAAAATTAAAAGTGTATTTAAATATGAATTAACTGTAAAAATATGATTTTGGAAAGAAATATACCATTTATACAATCGAGGTAAGTTTAAAAATTTTTTTTAAGTCTCACCAAAACTATGCTGAGCTGCATGTGTGGTTTGTAAACATACGGTATTGGCTGGATCTCTGGGGGGGCAGTGTGTAGGGAGCTCATGGAGGGAGTACAAAGGGACTGTCACACACAGCCACACAGCCCGTGCTCAGCCCCGATGAAAGAACACAACAACCCAAGACCAAAACTTCTCCCAGCTATACACAAATAGCTGAGCTTTCCATTTTCAAGACAACATAAATATGACCAAATGAAATAATTACCAATTCGGGACCATAAGATACTGAATATTTTTTGTTTTCTTTTTCTCCACATCTTTCAAGTTAAAAAATAAATAAATAAATAAATAAATAAATAAATAAATGGTTTAAGGTTCCTACAATTAGAAAAGGAATTACTCCAATGGTTGACTTGTAGAAATGCCCAGCACGTGATGTGGCTGGGTGTGATGCTCAGTGCAGTCGCGTGTACTGTATTTGGTACCCGTCCAACATTATGAAGAAGACAGTAATTCTATTCTCGATAGAGGAATTTGAGGCTAGTGAGAGGAAGTCACTTGCCCAAGGTGATTCTGGGATTCAACCTAGGCCTCCACACTGTATTTCCCCCAGTAGAACAGGTTGCAGGGAGGCAACAGGCAAGCAGAAGTTGAAAGGTGGCTTTAAATCTCCTGCAGTTCAACCACATTCAGGTAGGACAGATGCAAAGTTAGAGAAGAAAGAAGAAAGTAAAAGGGATGAAGATTTAGATCAAGGAGGGGGATAATGCAAAGAAACCACTCTTTCATCTCCACCATGGGACGTAGGATCTTGTTCCCCCTGACTTATGCCGAATAGATTTTAGATAAAGTGGATAAGGAATGGCCAGGGATTTAAATTCCAACTTCATTCATTTAAAATCTGGCTCTGCAATTTGGGCTTGACCCTGGTTTATCTCTTCAGACAATGATGGCGAACCTTTTAGACTTTCACTGGTAACAAACAGCCCCTGTGACAGGCGTGCCTCAGGTTTGCCAGCACTGTCCTGGGACTTCTTAATGAAGCTGTAGCTTTTCCAAACGGCTGGCTTCCCTGTATGGCTCTGTTATGAGATAGAGGAGAAAGCACGGCTACCACTCTGTCCTGCAGGAACCTTTCTAGAACTAAGTAAACTTTGCAAGGTCAGCATCTCCTCCCTCCTCACCCTCCTCCCTGTGCCACAGCAGCAGGTGACAGCTTTGCTTCTTAAGGGTGGAGCTCATGAGCAGCTGGCCTTTTGCATGTGTTCAGCATTGCTGGTGCTATGCGCATTAACAGGGGCTCTTTCGCAGTTACTCCTTCTTTATGTCAGTTTCCGTTTCTCAGGTAAAGACCCTCCTGCTCCTTTCCTCCCCTTTTCGATTAGTCTTAATTTTTATATTGTAGCATCATGGAAATTATCTTTCTTTCCTTGCAAAACGGATCTGATGGTGACAAGGTGCGCATTCACTGACATTTCAAAAGACCTCCTTTGGACTTGAGCTTGTTTGTTGCTTTTATTGCTTTATTAGAATGCAAGTCACATGGAGTGTCATTCAAAGTCCACCTCCTTGAGGAAAAGTAAGGTTTTCTTTCATCCCTCTCATGTCCAGGATCTTTGCCATCACTGTGCTGGAGGCCGGCAGTGTCTCACCCCCTCTCCGGTTCAGCCTGCAGGGCACCTGAGACCCCGCCTTCCTGTAAGCTCCCTTCTGCCTCCTGAGTCCCTGGCCCAGCCCATTGGACCCTACTGGAGACAAACTGTCAAGTCATTCGTGCTGCACACTCAGTCGCAATAATGATACCCCGCTTTCTGAGCTTGTGTGCATTCAGTCTACACCAACAAATCATTCCTTCACACATGACTCTGCATTCTACATCTTCTGTACATTTACATACGTGGAAATACAGACTCACACAAACATGTAACAAAAGCAGGCCGAATTCACTAAAAGAATTTCAGTGTAAGTAGAAGGGGATAACTGGGGCTTTTCAATTTCATTTTTTGTCCATACTCTCACCATCCTTCTTTAAAAATTGAATATGAAAATTCATTTTAGCCTAGCATGTTGGTGCATGACACAATCCCAGCTGTTTAGGAGGGGGAGGCAAGAGGATTCCAAGTTCAAGACCAGCCTAGGCAACTGAGCAAGGCATTGTCTCAAAATTAAAACAGGGGTTGGGGGAGTGTGACTCACTGGTAAGTGGACAGGGTTTGATCTTCAGTCACACACACACACACACACACACACACAGAATTCATTTTAGAGTCCTACAAAGTGTCTTCTCACCTCCTCTTACTCTTTAGGTTGTGTTTACAAGTTTCTTTAGAGAACACTTTTTGAACTATGCTCAAGATGGTTTCCTAGATATTGTGAGAAATATTATAAAGTCTGAAGTGTGGCTATTAAGTGATGAAACCAATTGCACAAATCGCATGTCAAAATTATCCTTCTTACTTCATGGTCATATTATATTCCTCTTTTCCAAGAAGCAATTCATTTGATAGACATTTTCTATAACATACTTTAAAACATAATAGCTGCACTCTCAAGAATTTCTAAGAATCAAATGCTTGGTACTAATAATACTTACTCAAATCATTTTACACAACCATTTGCAATATGTGCTGAAACCTTTAAAAATGTTCCTTTTCTCACTGGGTACAGTGGTGCACACCTGTAATTCCAGCACTTGGGAGGCTGAGGCAGGAGAGCTCCATGAGTTTGAGGCCAGCTTGGGCTACATAGTAAATTCAAGGCCAGCCTGAACTACACAGTGGAGATCCTGTCTCGAAAAAAAAAAAAAAAGGCAAAAACAAAGGAAAGAAAAGGTTCCTTTTCTCAACCAGTGTTCCTCATCTGAATCAGAGAACAAGGATATGATCTGAATGACCGTTTCCTCAGCTCTAGCAGGGATGATGCTCAGCCTGTACCACTTAGGGACAGACAGATGGAAACTCATTACGGTTGTGGATCACTGAACAAAGGGACTACATTCTGAGAACTTAAAGGACCATTTCATTATCTGAACATCTGTAGACACCTAGATGGTGTCAGTCACTCAGTCAGTGGCACTTGGTGTAATCCAGCGATGAAGTAAACATGAGATGTATGAAGCTGTGGCTCGTTCAGCACAGCATACTGTTTTATGGTAATTTTTTTACAAATAGAGATTGTATCCTCTAAGATAGTGATAAAAAGTATGGCATAATAAATACATACACTTGGTTGTTTATTATCATGTATTGCACATCATACACAATTGTATATGCTAGACTCTTACACAACTGGCAGTGCAGTAGGTCGGTTGACACCAGCATCACCACAAGTGTGTAATGTACTGTATCGTGCTATGATGTTATGATGGACACAATTTCAGTAGATGACAGGAAATTTTCAGCTCCACTGTGATCTTACAGGACCATGGTATAGATGGTTAGCAATGGTTGGAAAATCTTTATGCAGCAGATGAGTATATGAGGTGTGATTAAAATATGCAGTTAATGTTTAAATAAAAGTTGAATTATTGCAATAAAAGACACATTGCCATTAATTTTCCTCAAAATACTTCCCATCACTTCAGTTACACTTATCCCATCATTCTTGCGATTTTTTGAAGCAGTTCTGGAAATCTTTCATGAATGTTTTTTTGTGTGTGGTTGCCTCAATGTCCTAAATTGATTCAAAACACTGACAACAATTTTTGTCAAATAACAACATTACAGTTTGTCTCATCCACCTTATTCATTGGATCTGGCATCATGTGACTTCTGGCTCATCTCTACAATCAAAATGATCATAAAAGGTGAACATTTTAATCAATTCAGGATGTTGAGCCAGCCATACACAACAGTTCACCTCAAGACACATAAGAAAGAGGTCTTCCAGAACCGCTTCAGAAAGTGACAACAATGATGGGATAAGTGTGCTTGAAGGGGGAGTATTTAAAGGGAAACTAAAGGCAATGTGTCTTTTACTATAGGCAATTTATAAAATGAAAATATTCACTATATTTTTTATCATACCTTGCACATGTATTAGATACCTTAGGACACTGGTGGCTAACCTATGGCACACGTGCCACAGGCAGCCATTTGTTATTATTTAAAGTCCTAAAAGGTTTGCCATCACTGCCTTAGGACATTAGTGCTTAATTCTCTCCTAGGATCCATGTTAAAAAAAAAAGTAATTTCTTTTCTACAGATCTGTTTTGAGAAAGTAACTAAAAACAACATACAGATTTCTGCTGAAAACACATTAAAATTAAAAGGGAAGAAACGATTCAAATGGCTACCAGAAAAGGAATGACTAAATTGCCTGTGCAATTGACTACTGTGAAGAAATTAAGATGATACTTTCAGAAACTAATGGCATGGAAAATTGCTCAGGTGTGAGATCAAGTGGAAAAACTTAGAATTCCAAATTTGAACAATTTGGTAGACAATAAGAAGATAAAATCACATACACTCAATAGTTCGAAGTACATCAGAATGTTGCTAGTGGTCATCTCTGGGTGGAAGAATTGTGAAGATTTTAAAATGCATTTGTTTGTGGCCTTTGTGATCCTAGGACAATATTTCAAGGCACCTGGTATATTTGTTAAATTACAGATCCCTTCACACCTCCCCAGACCTAGTGAATCGGAATCTCTGATTTTAGAAAAGGGGTCCAGGTGACTTCTAGACATTCAAGAACCCCTGGCTTAGGAAAAGCATGATACCTCTTTTATCAGTTTTATGAAAGCAATTTAAATGAAAATACAGTTCCATCAAGGTCTTTTCGTAGTCCAGACCTAAACCCAGGAACAACAGGAACTGGATAAAGAATGAAGACTATGGATTATCGTGATGCCTGTGCTTCAGATGGGCTCTAAACCCACTGACTTTTGTGGTCTCGGTCTGACCAGTCTTTTTTCTTTTCTTTTCTTTTCTTGTTCAGGTCATTGTGAAAATACGAGAGGACAGTTTGAGGTCCTTCAGAGTCTTATCCCTCCATCACTCATCTTATACAAAAAGGAAAAGATAATAGAAAGCAGTAATTTTTTTAATGAGATATGGATTTCCCCTTTGCACAGTGGAATTTATTTCCACCTCTTTCTGTGAGCAAACATAGATCATTTTAATGGTTTCCCCAAAGTGTAATTAAAATCTGTTAAACATTACTGTCTCTACCAAAGGACACTGGTTATTTTAGTCTCAGATTGATGCTCCTAGCATAGCACTTGTCAAAGTACAGAAACAGCTGCCCCCAGGGATCCAATGTGTTCCGAAACCTGGCTTTTTTATTTTCTTCCCTGTCTTTTGCTCCTAGTGATAAACTGGAACAGTTGCTTTCTAGATCTTTTTATGTAGAGTAAGGACTTTTTTTCTTTTATTGAAGAGTGTCCCATTTGAGATCCAAACAAATGAGCAGAATTTGTTTCAGATATTTATTGTGAGGCATTTTGATTCTGCCTTTTGAAGAAGCAATGTGTTTGAGAGGCTATTCTTCTGTGTCTTTTATACTTTATCTGGGAGACAGAAGGGCAAGTGGTCATATTCAAATGGCTAGTGCCTGTGATTTTGGAAACTCAAGAGACTGCCAGCAGAAACAAAGGCCTTCGTCTCTTGCTGAGTTACAAAAATTGGGCCGCTTCTGATGTATCTAAGAAGATGGCCACAGGGCACAGCTCCAGGCTTCCTATCCACAGGTCAGGAGGCTGGGCTCAACTTCTACATTTGCATGAGATTCGCATCAGTATTCACAGTTATCTCCTGAGCCTTTCACTGCTTGAATCTGAAAGGAGCATTAAAACAGTTTTACAGCTGCCCAACAAAACATAGCACATGCAGTGGAATACTATGCAGCCTTAAAAGGGAAGAAAATGCTGATACATACCACACAGCATGGATGAATTTTGAAAACATGCTAGGTGAAATAATCCAGACATAAAAGAAAAAATATTTTATGATTTCTCTTATTTAAGATACATATAGTAGTAGAATTCATTGAGACAGAAAGTAAATTGATGATTGCCAGGGCCCAGAAGAGAATGGAAATGGCCAGTTATTATATTATGGGTAGAGTGTCAGTTTTAAAAGATGAAAGAATTTCTGGAGATGGGTGCTGCTGGTGGTTGCACAACAATGAACATGTACATAGATGCTGAATTATATACTTTAAAATGGTCAAAATGAAGCCAGGCGTGGTGGCATATGCACCTGTAATTCCAGCACTCAGGAGGCTGAGGCAAGAGGATCACTGTGAGTTCAAGGCCAGCCTGAACTATACAGTGAGACTCTGTCTCAAAAAGGGGGGCTGGGGGGATGGTTTAAAATGGTACACTTTGCATTATGTAAATTTTACTATCATTTACAAGGATGTAGTGAAACATCATACTGGGTCAGGCAGGCAGACCTGCAGCTATGCTGCAGGACGTAGGCCGGGAGACCCCAGTGAGCTCCGTGGCTCTCCCCAAGCCCACCTCCCTACCAAAGATCTTGGGATACAGCCATGCTTCATCCTCCTTAAGGTTGTGTTACCAGCAGTTTTCCCAACGCCTTCTTCTCATGATAGACCATCGTCGAGTGCGCTTTACTTTGTGGGAAAGAGGAGATAGGATGACGGCTGTAAAAGCACCCCAC
>RJWT010036523.1:0-13228 GCA_004365215.1 Cuniculus paca | reverse complement strand
CAATGCAGTATTTAAACACATGTGTCCAATTTATCTCACTTAAGAGCATGGTCTCACAGTGCATTCACTTACCTATAAATGTTTGAGCAGTACTCTATTGTATAAAAATAAAAAACCCCACGTCTTCTTTCTCCATTCACCAGTTAATGGGCGTTTGGGCTGTTTCCAGGATTTGGCTATGACAAACTGTAACAACCACTATAAACATTGGTGAGCACATATTGCTGTGGTATGATGCTTTTAATTCTTTTGGGAAGATAGCAAGAATGGGAATATCTGGGTCAAACAGCACTTCTAGTCCTATTTTTTTAGGAATCTCCACACCGATTTCCACAGCAGTTGCACCAGTCTACACTTCCACCAACAGTGGAGAAGGGTTCCTTTTTCCTCAAGGGTTGATTTCTTAATAATAACCATTCTTTCTGGGGTGAGATGGAATCTCAGCATTGTTTTAATTTGCATCTTTCAAATGACCAATGATGTTAAACATTTTTTCATCTAATTATTTGCTGTTTGTATTTCTTCATCTGTGAAGTGTGTATTCATCTCAGATGCCCATTTTTGGATTGGGTCTTTGGACTTGGGACCTGTTTTTGTTTTGTTTTGTTTTGTTTTTAGTTCTTTATATATTCTAGGTAGTAGTCCTTTGAAAGGTATTCATAAGGAAACAGATTAACCTACAATTATTCATTACCAGCCCCCTATTGTGCCTTATTAGGCACTCTTTCTAACTGTTCTTCCAATGATATATTAATAGTAAAAATATCCTGCATATCTATTTATGGACTATGTATATACCTGTGCTTTATGAATGAAAAATAGAGAGGTTGCCTCTGGCTTTGTTTTTTTGTTTTGTTTCTCCTTTGGCTGTGATACTGCCCCTCTGAGAATGCATGGTTTTAGTGGGAAATTGGAGTCAGATAGTACCAATGTCATACCCCACAGCCTCTCCTTCCTTCCTTGTGCCTTTGGGTTGATGACTTAAATCCTCAATTTCCTCACCAGTGAAATGAAGATGAAAATATTCACCTCAATAGCTGTTGTAGAGATTAAGTATGTTAACGTGGCTAATGTGAAACAGAACTCAGATACAAACTCAACCCCACTGAAAAGATTTTGGACATACAATGTTACTTTATTGCTATACAGCCTCCACTTTTAGGCTGTTGGGCTGAGAGGAATTTTGCTGAAGTAGACTCCACCAACACAGTGTTCATGCTTCATAACAGAACTAACAATCTATGCAGAGCTTCCATCCAAGTTATGTCATTTTCTCTTAAATCTTTGTTTCAAATGTTTGTTATTTGTTTGTTTGTTTGTTCTGTTGTTGTTGTGAACACTGTACTGAATTACCAAGAAAGGAATCCATGCCCTCACTCTTGTATCTAATTCCTTACCAACACACATGTCTAGGGAACGCTGAGTAACATATTTTCAAATATTCATTCTCGGGACCCAACATCAATGTTTACCGCTGAGGGTCTCCCCGGAGTTCTAATCCCTGGAGGATTTAGAGTAATGCTATTGATTTGCAAAACCCACTGTGGAGTCACCCGGAAGGAGAGGCATTTGCATGGACAATCAGAAGCCAACCTGGGCTCTCCCCTCCAAACAGTGTGAGGAGAATTGAGATCAAGGGCAGTGCAGGAACCCTTGTTACACTGTCAATTGGTTTGAATTTTATCCTGTTGGACAGAGAAACTCTTGTAGCTTTAGCTAATAATGCAAACTGGTCTTTCCTCTCTATTTCAACCTTTAAAAAAAAAAAAAAAACCACACTGGCAGTCGGAAGTAAGAGCAATTAGTATATGTGAAACAAAACAAACAAATAAAAGCGATCTACAAAGCACAGCTCTGCAGGTAAAGGCTGCCTTTCACCACAGTGACATCTAGCACTTTCTCTCTCGTCCTCTAAATGGCTGGCTTGTTGTTTTCCTTTCTTATGTACTTCCAGCCTCCAGGCAGGGAACTCCAGGGGCAGAATTATTGCTTTCTTCCCAAATGTTGCTCATCCCATTTCCACAGTATCCAGCATTGACCCCAAATGCTGGTCATAACGTTCAAAAGTCTCCTTTTTAGGAAATGAATCTCACTGAGTTATACCCATGGTCAAAATGCAATTTTCAAATGACACGATGCAACGTGGTTTCTCCTTTGATTGACTCAGATGTTGCCACCCCCTCCCCTCCCAGGCATAACCTCAAGAAGGGAGAAAAGCTACTCACCGAACAGTTGGATTGGTGTAAATGGTATAGTCTGAGAAAGCCTCATTAAATTATTCCTTTCAATGGCTGCAAACAAAAACAGATTTATTATTTTAAGTCTGCATCACTGGGTTACATCTACAGAAGTGCCTCACCTCAGTATATTTACCAAAATATTTTATTTCAAATGCTTTTTATTCTTGTCATTACCAAAAACATTATCCATAATACAGTTTTAAATATAAACTGAGCCTTAAACCAGAAGGATATCCCAATGTTAGGAATATTTTAGAGGAGATTAAGGAAGGTCTTCCCCCACCTTGTTCAATACTATCTCATATGTGCATGAAAGTTTCTTCTAAATGGCGTTTTAACCCACGGTCTTCACCCTGTTTTTCTTTCTCCAAAGCACCATGGACTGGTGGGGACACCTACTGTTCATGTTGCACAGTCCACTTTCTTTTCTCTCGGAGAGAACTAGAGACTAATTTTAATTAGTAGCAAGTGATCTGCATTTTCCTGTTGAGGGCCATATCCTAACAGATCGGTCAGCATGACTTACAGTAGTCCTCATTAGAGTCTTTCTTAAATTGACAGTTAGCATCAAAATAATAGATTACTGCTAAACTAAAAGACCCAGCAGTAAGAACCTAGAATGACAAACCTGGAGTCCACTGAAATGTTATTCACTACAGGGAAGAATTCAGGATAAAGCAGCTTATTACTGGACCCTAAACAAAAGACCCTGATGTGATAAGAACAGTAATTATGACACTAGTAAGGTCTTCCTTAGGTCCTAAGATTTTGACTGTCACAAATTCCTGGCCATGTATTATCTCATCCCATGCTGACAGCAACACCCCCAAGAAACCCTCGAATGGCACAAGTCCAGTTGGTTGTCATAATGCTTTTCACTTCAAAGTGTTTTCCTCCTAATCCTCAGCTAGGCCTCTGGCAGACAGTTCCTCAGTAAGGGCAAGTATAATTATTCCCACTCAGAAAGAAAGACAACTGAAGCACTGTGAAGTGATGTTGCTTAAGAGAGTCAAGACCCTTGACATCTCTGTTTAATGACATCTTTGTTGAGCTTGTTCTGTGGGGCCGGCATCTAATTAGTATTATGTTCGCCAAGGGCCAGGGAGGATACAGAACCCTCCCTTAAAGAACTACTGTTGAGTCTGTCTTTTCCTCAGTTGAAACACTAAGATCTCTGGCTTTGGGCTGGCTTAGGACACGCAAGGACTTTTCAGGACTCGAGCTTATCCTTCTTCACAATTTAGAACCTATCAATACACTTCTTAGTTTAAATTCAAACACTCATAAGTCCTGGCAACTTGCTTTCTTGGGTCAATGTCAACGTAAGAGATCCGAATGTTCTTTCCACAAGGCAGAACAGTTTTCCAAGTTAGGAGCCATATCAAAAATACAGACTTTACCAATGTTCCTGTCGACAAGTGCAAACTCACAGACATTTAGCTCGGTAGACCTGTCTATGCACACATGCTTCCTACCTGAGTAGTGGTGTTGCGGCTCTGGAGGGCTTTTTAAGGATGCTGAGATCTCTGAAATTATAAGAAGACTGACATTTTAATTACTTGGCTGGAGATAAATACATGCATATGAATATATTGCCTTCAAAGTTATTACTGAACAGGTTAATCAGAATGGCTCCTCCGCATTTGAAAAAGCTCACCTAATATCCCTTAACCATATTATTGCGCATGGCATTCTGACAGTTTCCAATCATCAATGCAATATCCCCAAACATATTTATACAGGGAATTGGAGAAAGACAGGTAATATTCGCCTCAAAGATGTATTTCCTCTGAACCAATTACACCTCCGGGTTACAGGAGGCACTCAGCTGTCCATCACACTTCATGACACCCCAGAAGCATGATCCTCCGAGCTCCCCACCAAGAGGCAGTACCCACAGAAAGGCATTATTAATGCCAAGTTATTAGCAGACTGCTTCACTGACCGAAAATAACAGCAAAATGATGAACACGCATTAAGAGGTGTATAAAAGGAACAAAGGAGGGGATGGATAATATGGTACCAAGGGATTTACTGGGCTGCATGAGGACAGCGTGATAGAAACATCTTGCTCCAAGTTTAACTCATTCTCTTCTATCTGCTCCAGTGCTAAATTACAAGGCCACAGAGAAATCCTTTGCAACAGTTTTGCCATTCCATAAAATCAAAATTAAAGAGGAGAAACTTTAGTCTCATGGTGGCAACTGCTTTATACCTAGTAGAGTAAGCAGCATAATGAGCCCAATTTCAGAGATCACTCTGATTTCTTGATGCTAGACAGAGAAAAGATCAAATACCACTTCTTTTGGGGTTAGATCACAAAAAGTATAATCAGCAAAAAAGACTCTTCCTTTCTGAATTCATTCAATAATTATTCATATATATGAATATACATATGGATATATATGAATATATATATATATACACATACACACACACACAGATTCATCTCCCACTCTGGGTCATGCTATGCATGAGAAACGTGAATAAAATGAGGTTTCCACCCTAAAGAAAAGCAAATGCAGCCAGACGTGATGGCACACACCTATAATCCCAGCACTCAGGAAGCTGAGGCAGGAGGATCACTGTGAGTTCGAGACCAGCCTAGGCTACAAAGTGAGTTCAAGGGTAACCTGAACTACATAGTGAAACCGTGTCTTAAAAAGACAAAAAAAGAAAAGCAAATGCAATACACTAGAGAAAAAGACATTTAACTATAATAATGCAGTTTGCTAGGTAATATGCTAGAGGTGCACATGGAGGGTTACAGGACACACTCATGCCACCTAGAACGTAGGCTCTTTATAGACAAACACTATGAGATAGTTAAAGGATACAAGCATCTTGATGTGATAAAGCTGAGTTTCAATACTGGCTTTGCTACTTAGGAGCTGTGTTTGCTCCACCCATATTTATTAAGCATCTGCCATGCTGGACGATGCCCTCAGTCATTTTGGGCATACGGTCCCATTGAAACCACAGAGGACAAGGCATCTAGGTGATGCAATCTCATGAATGTCTCTTACTGAGCAATACGTAAAGACTAATAGTAAGAATTATTGGGCAGCTGAAATGAGCTTAGTGGATGTGCAGTCATTCAGGGAGAAAATGGGAAAATCACAGTAAAAAATAGGTAATGCAAAGAACTTTAAATCACAAGTCAGCAGTGATTTATCTGGAGAAAGATATTCAACATTCTACTTTTTTACTGAATTTCCTACTTGGTATAGTAGACAAAAATCAGTAATACAAATTCAAGAAGTATAAAGGCCTTAGCATGACAGGAACATTATCATTAATAAAAAGAAAAATAAATGTTGAAATCTCAAAACTTACTGTCCGCTCCATTTGAACTTCTCAACCTGTATAGGAAAAATATAATTAGACAATCCTGGTTTAAATATTTCAATAATCAAAGAAAATAAATTGTATTGAAACAATCTAAAATCATGTACATGTATAAAGTACCAGACGCATCTTATCCTTATTTTTATCAATCTACAATTATTTTTACAGAGAAATGAACACTAGATATGCACGTAAGTCACAGTATACACCCTAAGCTAACTGAGAAGTACTTGTGTTTTTTAATTAGCGATGTGATCACACAACATATATAAGATTTAACTGTGTTTGTGTTGTTCTTGATCAATTAAACTAAAGGCTTCCTGAATTATGCAAAGCAGATGCCTACAAACGATTCTGTGAATGTCTTCGGACAAGCCTACAAATCAGTTTCATTAGCCCACGTGGCCCCTAAATGTGCACAGGCTGAAATTAGCTCCCTTTAAATTGTCACTTGCCCTGCTCAAGTGCGTAAAGTGGCCACAGGCAAGTCTGAATAAATACATTCAAAGAATATCTCCAGTATTTAAGGTCCTTAGGGAAGAAAGTACAATTACAATTATTGTTTAATTTCATGCTGCAATAACCCACTACTCTGCATGAGCACAAACTACTGAACCTTTGGGAGAAGAAAGTCATGTGTCCTCTAAATCTGGAAGCAGGCTCACATGGAGACTACAACGACAGCTTTGAGAAAGGCTGTCTCAAATAGAGCTGCCTGCAAACTGAAGGTTGCCTTCCACCGGCTCCCTATCAACGAGCCCTTCTGCACGATAGACAGTTTCCAGTTCTGCCCCTATGGCTGTATGGATATTAATTGGAGGATGTAACTAGGAAAGTGCAGAAAGTAGTACAAACAAAATGGAATCGTCGGCCAGACAGGATGGCGTATGCCTGATGTCTGCTACTCGAGAGATCGAGGCAGGAGGATCACATGAGCCCAAGAGTTCAGGGCCAGCCTGTGCTTCTTAAGGAGAATAAAAATAAAGCGGAATCACCTTTGCTTGCTTGGTTTTCAAATTTTATTTCTCTCAGGAGGGAACTCGATTCTACTCTACAGCCAGGTGAGTTCTCTGCACACTTCTCCCCACCCAATCTTCCTCCCACTCCATCTCAATCCTTCTCACAGCTACTGCTATGACAATTAGGATGCTACTGAAAAACCAAAACTGAAAAACAGCCACTTCATATACTCAAAGGAAGAATGTGGGAGAAAGAATTCCTTTTAAATCTAAAGAATATAATCAGGTCTTAAACCCTTTTCTTTCGGCAAGACAGATTTATTTCTACTTCTTAAAGCAAATTCAGTCTTACCTATCTGAAAAGATATGATAATCACTATTCCGATATATGTTCTTTCACACTGAAAAGGCAAATGTTTAATTTGCTGTAGGAGTACGTGTTTCATTACAATATTCTTTAAAAGCACTTGGGTGAGAGCTTGTTCCCAGAAACTGGAAAAATTAGAGAATAATTTTTTTCACTTTTGCTAATAAAAAAAAAATCTTCATTTAATGCGCACTTTTTTTCTTCCTTTTCTGACCAAATTAACCCCTTCCTCCTTATCAAGTTGCAAAATAGAACCCAGAGACTCTTGACCAGAGACTTTTAGGAATACTCACAGGGTGTTCCTAGCAATACTGGTGGCCCTGGACCTGCACAGGGTACTTTTCCTGAGATCCTAGGAGAAAGCAAGGAAAGGTCACTACATCCTCAGGCACCCAGGGGATCCTCACCTCACCTTTCAGCAACGCATCTTCAAGCCTCCCTCTTCAGAGCGCAGCTTTCCCCTTCCTCTAGCTCAGTGTTTCTCTTTTAAAAAACAAACCAAACCCAAGCCAGAAAGATACACAATGTTAGCACAGTATCAGGTTAGTTCAATAGGTTGATGAACTTTAATGGAATGAAATTACTTTTATGGGGACACTGAAAAGAAAATGTAGTATATAAAAGTTTTTATACACAGAGGACTAAACATACAAAAAGAGTTAATGACATACAGGAAGGAAAGAAGGTCCATGTTTACCAACATCAATTTTCACACCATTGTGTCCTATCGCCAGATTACTGTTCCAAGTGATCATAACTTAAAATAGCACTTGATATTTACCACTTTATCTTTCCTATTTATTCAGCTAATATTTCTCGAGACCTAGTATACTCCAGGCAGTAGCATAGGTACTTCTGGAGGTGTTCTTTGTTGATCACTATTAATAATCTCTTGCAGATAACATTAACCCCACTATAGAGATACAGTTATAGAGACACAGCCCCATTACAGAGACCCATTAACCTGAAAGCTACTGAAGTCCTCAGGTTAGCTGATGTACATGGTTTTGAAACATAGCAAATGGTAAAGTCTCTGCTCCCATCGCCTTCAAGTGGTCTTACACTTTACTTTCTTTTTGGAGGGGGGATACACTGGAAATTAAACTAGGAAATTTCACACTGAGCTGCATTCCATAGTCCTTTTTCAATTTTGAGACAAGATCTAGTAAGTCACTAAGTTGCTCAGGCTGGCCTCAAACTTGATATCGTCCTGCCTCAGTCCCCCAGTGCCACCAAGCCCAGCACGTTTTACTTTCAAAGCCTTTCACAGATCCTAGTCCTACAAGCATATCTAAGGTTGTTCTTACTGGTCATGTTTAATACCGTTCCAAAGGTCACACAGATACTATGCAAACCAAAACCAAAATTAGGTTTCTTGGGTCGCTCAACCAGATCACACACAGCCCGTGACAGATGGCACTAAACCAAGGTGCAGACTGGTAGACAGTAAGCAAGACAGACGAAAAAACAAGAATCTGAGCCCTGGACAAACACAGAGGCTCCCTCACCCAGCAGGACTTGAGGGCTTGCCAGTACTTTCTGCTCATGCTTCACTCAGCGCACTGGAGAGGAACCTACTGCTTCAAGAAATAGACCATTCCATCCTTGGAAAGCTCTAATTGCTAAAAATGTCTTCCCTTATGGGCTGAAATCTGTCTCCCAGCAACTTCTCCATGCTGATTCTAGATCGACCTCTTAAACGATGCGGACAATATTCTATTTTCCTGCCACATGACAACTTTCATATATCTAAAAACAGTTTCAAAAATTCCTGAATTGTTTCTCTCTCATGCTGGATGTCCCCAGAATGTTGGGTAGATAAGCAAGTTGCACAAAGAATGAAATAATGGGGAAAGATCAAGAAGGAATTCATCTGAGTAACATCTCAAAGATTTAAATTTAATGCCAGAAAAAAACAGAAGCCAACAAAGGGGCAGAAAGGTAGAATGAATAGCCAACGGAGTGTTGTGTTAATAAATGTTTTTTATGAAAAGGATCCAAATATTTTTACCTCTTGAGACCACATTAGGTAATCACTGCCTTGCACAGCATGCTGCTCAATTTCCTCGGTTTTCATCTTCTGATATATATAAGGTTCTAGACCTTGTTTTAAAGTGGGGGGAGAAGACGAAGAAGGAGGAAAAGGAGGAGGAGAAGGCAAAAGCGAAGGAGAAGGAGAAGGAAAAGAAGAGGAAGAGGAAGAAGGAGGAGAAGAAGAAGAAAAATTAGAAAATATGTGAAATCTGTTACATTCAAATCACAGTTCCCAAATAGAAAAATCTGAACATGGTACGTTCATTTAAACTTGGATAGTTTTCTCTTTCTGTTTTTAGCACATTTCACCAAGTTTGCCCTATTTTTCTCAAATGATTGCAAGCTATATATTCTATTCCTATTCTTTCATAATTACAAGTTATATTTCTCTACCAAGTCAAGAATTAAAGGATCCATAATCTGTCTTTCTATAAAACACCTTTAGCAATGTTTTACTCTTACCTTCTCCTGTACCCTATAGCCCATACTTTATTTAAAATATATGAAATTTTAGTAACAAATGGCTAGGAATCTTTCCTTAATAACTGCATCAAGCATCATAAGCTAAACAATAAAACAAAGCTAAAAAAGAATGTTATCAAATAGGTTAATTTTTAGCCTTTTATTTAAAAAAATGATTAGTATCATTGCCGTTTTTTATAACTTGTATCCACATAGTGGTTGCATACAGTAGACAGATAATAATGATGTAATAAATACTTTGTGGAATTAATTCTGAAGCTAGTATTTATCGAGAGTCCTAACTAAGTGTAAGAGATGATACTGGTGTGTTTTCCCCTAATAATTTTGTACTGGGGAAAAAAAAAGTATACAAGAAGGGTAAAAAGTCTATTGTAATATAATAAAAATATGATCAAAATGATTTCCATAATAGTACAGCATTATAATTAAAATAAAATACCTATCAAAAAGCTAAATATATGTATTTCCTTTTTCACAATTAATTTCCTCAGAACTACTTTTCATATTTAAAAGAGCTACCTGACAGGGACTCCCCTAAACCCCCAAATTCTTATTTTGTTAATTCTTTTTTCAATTAATCCTTAATTCAGTCTTATTTCCAAAAAACAAAAGAATAAAACAAAAACTCGAAATGTGGTTCAAGGAAGACTGTGGGTCCCACTATCCACTTAGATTAGGTGGGGACTCAGGACTGGCCTATTTCCCAGCCTCACCTTCCTCCCTGGCCATCTGAATTTAGGAGATTCTTTCCGAGAACCTTCTAATTTGTACTTTTTCTGTTTTAAAGTCAGCTGAAGGAGCTCAAATAATTTAAGTAAAAATGACATGTAATAACCTAAACATGGGTTATACTGCTTATACAAAAACACATAATATACAAGATAAATGTACAACATTTAAAAATAAAATGGATACACTTATAACTGCCTGAGAATCGTGTCTTTAGGCATGGGATTGGTTTACTGAAATGTGAGATCTCTGATCAAGCTCTTGAGCCATGCCTACTATTTGAGGGGATTCCAAATAATTTAACTTCTAACATCACTTTCAGCTTGGAGTCGACTTGATTCTTAGTGGTTTACCAGAAAATTGAATGTATTCTAAATGTAAGTCAGAGTTTCTCTATCTTAGCACTGACATGTTGGGCTTGAACATGCCTTGTTGTGGGGGCCACCCCGCACATTGTAGGATGTTTGGCTGTATCCCTGGATGCCAACGGCACCCTGCTTTAATTGTGACAATTAAGTATCTCCATATCTTGACAAATGTTCCCTGCAGAAAGCAAGAGTGGCATGTGCATAACCATCCTTTGGATGAGAACCACTGGCCACGAGGGCAAATAGGATCTGTAAACAAGTACTAATGCAAAGACCATGTCTCTTTAATACTAAATTATCTCAAATCTTTATGACCCCGTGATCATTCCTTGATTTTTCTGTTTTAAAAATGGTAAAGAAGTTCCAAGTTCTGATTATTGTCCTTATTTCCACTCACAGTCTGTCTTTGTCCTGCCTCTGTAGGTTAATTTCATATTCCATGACTACCTGACAGCTTTCATGCCAAAGTATCTGATCTGCCCTCTCCCAAATGTCAAGCCTAAGAATATTTGTCTGTGGAACAAACACTTCATGAGCATTTATTGTATGTGGGCTTCACGAATAACCAATCTTCACTCAAGCTCCGAGTTCTGAATAGGGATCCACATCAGGGTTACAGAAATGAAATGAGAGAAACTTTCCCACCTGTTAAATCAGATGAAATGAATTTTATAACACTCTTAAAAATTAAAAACACTTTTAAAAATGAGAGATTACCTAAATCTTCTTATTTGTTTTTTGGATCCTGATAACTACTTCCTTAAACAAATGAAATTTTGTTCCCTTCATAAAAATTAAAAACAAAAAAAGTCTGTTTTTCTAGAGAACATTGCCACCTTTCCTTTCCCTTATCTCCCCTTGAAAGAACAGAAATCACCAAGGCTCCAAAGACCATACCCCAAGAAAACACTGCCTGAGATTCGGAACCCAAGATGGTGTCCCGGGACATACTTATCTGGCTGAACTTGGACACTGTGAGCCAGTTCTTATTGTACCCGTCTTCTGAGATGTTATTTTCTCCTGGTTGTGAATTCGACTCGTCGTTTTGATAGCAGGTATTGACTGTTATGACCTAGAGAGAAAGTCACTTGTTGAAACACAGACATTAACCTGAAAGCACTTTGAGTCACAGTAATAGAGGCGCCAGGGTAAAGAGCAGTGGTTGACACTGGCTACAAGTGAGAGTTACCAGGGACTCTGATGAATCCTACCACTCAGGCTGGCAGGACACAGCATCCATGTGATTTCTCTATGCAGTCATGATAAAGAATCAAGGTGTGGAAAAAAAAAAAAAAGGTCGGGGGGCTGGGAATATAGCTCAGCGGCATAAGTGCCTGCCTGGCAAGTGCAAGGTCCTGAGTTTGAGTCCCGGTACCAAAAAAAAAAAAAGGAGGAAGAATCAAGGTGTGAGGCAAGAGTCCTTACACTTGAACATGTATTAAAATTGTTCAGCAAACCACCAGACCCACCTTCATATCTCTACTTAGTAGATTGGGAAGAGGAAGAATTTGAATCACTAATAAAGTTCCCAGCAGAAGCTTGTGCTGCTGGTAGGACACAATATTTTGAGAACCACTGGTACAGAGGAAAGAAGAAAAGTGTTTGGATGCCAAGAACTTGTACTAGAATTCTACCCCCTGTTTATCAGAAGCTATGTGAACTTGGGTAAATTATTTAATGTCTCTGTGCCTAACAAGACTGGCCTACGTACTTCCCATGGGCAGAAAACAAATGAGGCAAGTTAGCAAACTACAAAGCAATAAAGAAATACAAGCTTGAGTACAATTCCTAGTTGAACCCTGGCTATTTGAACTACTCCAAAAATAAATCTCCTTAGGTGCATATTTCTCAGGATTTCAACAACTCATGAGATTCACCCTAAAAGAACACTGTTCCCCATCAAGCTAAATCTGTTTCCAAAGAGTTAGTTTTACATAATTGTTACAATACATATCTCTTCCCCCTAGGCTTCTCATTCTAAAATGGGGATTCCAGTATTTTTTTAAAAATACATCCTGATGATTTATTTGGAAAAATAAGGATAAAACACAAAATAAAGTATTATGACCAGGAGAAGAAAATTCTTACAGAGCAGCTAATTCAGATCTATGACCTCCTAACAATAAACAAAAAGATTCATGAGTGAAATTGAAAACAGCATATCAAAAATTGTAGGACAGAGCTAAAACACTGCTTACAGTGAATGTTATAGTACTAAATACCTATATTAGGAAAAAAGAAAATCTCAGATTGATGATCAAAGTTGCTATCTTAAAAAACTAGAAAGAGAAGAGCAAGTTAAACCCAAAATATACAGAACAAAGGCAATATTAAACAGCAGAAATGAGTGGACAAGAAATCTGGAAAAAAATAAATGAAACTAAGAGCTGTCTCCCTGAGAAAATCAATAAAAGGGATAAACGTAGCCAGACTGATCATGAAACAGAAAAAAAAACACACACACACAAATTTAAAATGTTAAGAATGAAACATGAGCCAGACAGTGGCACACATCTGTAATCTTAGCATTCGGGAGGCTGAGCTAGGAGAATCATCATGAGTTCAAGGCCATCCTGGAATCCATACTAGGTTCAAGCCCAGCCTAAACTACATAGCAAGACCCTGTCTCAAAAAAAGGATGAAACAAGTAAGGACTTCCAGGAAGATGGTAGAATGGTGAACAGCAGAGAAATAGCCTTT
>RJWT010036522.1:0-13241 GCA_004365215.1 Cuniculus paca | reverse complement strand
TTTCTTGTTGTCTGATTTGAAGGTCTGTAATGCTTTCACTCTTTTGTTTTATCTGGTTTTATATTATTTTGTTTTGTTTGAGTTTATTGTGTGTGAATGTATGAACAACCATTTCAAAGAAGGCAAGAGACCTGTGTTGCTTGCAGTGTTCTATTCTGAAATGTTATGTTGTGTTTGACTCTTCTGTTTTCTTTTGTTTTGTTTTGTTCTATTCTCTTTAAAATAAAAAAAAAATTTCCAAAGAAGAAGGCAGTAAAGCATCCCTTTTTGAACATTTTGTTTTCTTTTTTGATAAAAGAAACTTTAGATCTTGTTGTGCTTTAAAAAAAAATTGACCAATTTTTTGAAATTAGGTTTTTGTAAAGCATTTTTCACAGCCATTATCACCTAAAATATTCTTGGGGAAAGAATTCCTACTCATATAATTTTTCAAACACTATATCTCATGTCCTTATTTTGGAAGCTTGGCATGAACTTAGGCAAATTTAAGTACCTGAGAATACTTTTAATAAAGAAACATAAAGTTAATTAGCTAAATATTTCTGAAACTTATTGGAGCACCTGACTGGTTTCATTTCTCTTTTCCTATTTGTAATTTTAGTATCATTGATGCTTGGGCAATCCTGAATTTATTTTAAATTTATGAAATTTGAAAATTACAGTCTGCTCTTATTAGTTTATACTAGATTTTCTATATAATATCTTAATATGCTATTCTTTATTTTTTCCTAGTAACTAAGCAGTATTGGAAATTAGCTTGGTTCTTTGTTAATGTTTTTGAGACAAGGCCTCGCTCTGTAGTTCAGTCTGGCCTTGAACTTGCAGTGATTCTCCTGCCTCAGCCTCCTGAATACTGGTGTTACAGGTATGCAACACTGACCCAAATGACAATTCACTTAACTTCATGCCTTGCAACACTGCATGAGAGCTTCAGCAAGTAGTCTCCTTGGAAAACAAAAAACAAAACAAAACTGCTTGAAAGATGGGTACCTCCAAGGAAGCTTTTTTTTTTTCTTCTGCCAGTCCTAATGCCATCATTTACAATTCAAGACTGAGGCTTACTTTGGTGACGCTTACTTGTGAATCAATAGTCAGTGTCAGATCTAAATCAAACACTTTTACTCTTCACTTCTTCATTCATTGTCAGACTTTTAAAACTTTTATTACTGTATTTTGTAATACTGCGTGTTGTTTTCCCCACTCTTTTCCATCATCCAGTTTCTTTTAATTTGAGTAATAGAAAAACTTAGCTTCTTGTGAGGAACAAGAAAAGGACTGCTGAAAAGGACTTTGTAAGGAAAACAGGAAACTCTTTTGGGTAGCACACTAAATAGCCAAATAAAAGCAAGGAGAAAAGAATTACTAAGGAGAATTCTGTCCCTTTGATTTTCATATAGGCTTACACTTTTCTTTTATGTTTTTCCTGTTCACAAAAGGAAAGTAAAACTTTTGACATTTTATTCTAAAATGACATTCCTAGAATTAAAGAGTGGATGGTTTTGAAAAGTATAAGAGGAATTTTTAATGGCTGCACACAAATGCTAACAAATAAGTGAAGGACATAATAAGATGAAGAGAAAGGAAGTGATAGCAAAAAATATCAAAATGCTAGTTCTTTGTTATAAAGAATTCTAAGTGTCTCCTTCATTTTTTTAAAACCAGGAATCCTCTGGCTGCCAATTAAAACATAAAAGAAGTAAACACATTTATTCCAGTATTGTTTTAATAACAAGAAAGAAGAGAGAAAATAAAATGCAAAACCATTCTCTTCTGAGAGGATAGAGAAGATGAGGGCTTAAGGACATGAACGGCACTGAATTTCAGCAAGAAACAAGACTGCAGAGAGGAGGAAAAGCAACGGCCACCTCTGCACCGCGTCATGGCCAGGCGTAGATCGAGGCCACCGTGCCAGTACTGAGGACCCTGATGTCTGATGGGAAGGACTGGAGACTCGAGATACCCAAACTTTGCTAAGTATTTTACCTCTCTCCCTTTCTTCCCCTGTGTAACTCTGAAAGCAGCAGTGGAGATCACCCTAGACATTGGAGATATCACCTGGTATCGATTATTCTTCAAATGATTAAATCCCAGGCATTTATGGAATTGAGTGCAGGGGTGCTGTTCACATATTTGGAGCGTGGATGCCCTTCCAACTCAAGTGTAGGCAGCATCAAAAGCTAACAGACCTGGGCGGAGATCAGGACGGGCTCAAGAAATAAGCCAACACTGGGGACGCCTGTCAGCTTTTACGAAAGTTCTGAAGCAAATCAAAGGGTAAAAACAGTCTTTACAAAGTGTTCTTGACAACTTAGTATCCATACGGAAAACTTAACTGACTTCTCTCATACACGAAACTGATGTGTGTGGACCATAGTCATTGGATAAGAGAAACCCTAGTGTCACAGCAGACTGACTCTTACACATCACCACCCATGGTGGTTGTCACACTTGCCATGGGACACGCGTACAACCTGTTCCCACCAACTGCTGCCTCCCCCTCAGTGACAAGCACCCAGAGCTTCACTGATGTGGACTCACACTTATGAGTCACTCCTGTGTCACTGAACAGGAGTTTGGGCTAAGTGAGGACAAGAATTCTCTGTTCTCCAGGAAGACCATTAAGGGGATTGTGAAAATGAGCTGTGGGTGCCAGCGATCCAGGAGAAAGGAGGCACTCTTGTTCCACTGTGTGGCTGTGGACTTCACCAGAAGAGTGGAGGTTCCTGAGCGTGAGTAGAGGAGCCTGCACAGGGTGATGCTGGGGCCTGCACAGGGATGTAATGCTGCAAAATGACAGCCATCTGGTCTTCTTGGGAGTCCAAATTACCAGCCACGAGTCAGCTTAGAGATCAATTTAAATACATTTAGCAAGCAAGAATACACTCTCCAAGCCAGCACTCATCGCTTTGTTAGAGCAGGTGGAACAGTCCTAGAAAGAAGAGGTATTAAGTCTCCTTAGCTCTTGGAAACCCAAGCCTGTCCCTCCTCACTTCTGGCCTTCTTCCAGCAGCAAGTGTTCCCCGTGTGCTGCATGATCACTGCTGTCAAGTCCTCTGCCCCACAACTGCAGAAACTCCATGAACAGCAGATCTCTGCCCAGTGGGTCAGAAACAGCAGCCAACACTCCCTCTATTCAATGCTTCTTGAGGAACAGAGTGGAAGGTCCAGACAGAAAAGAGGGCTCCACATCCTTTTGGAAGACAAAGGAAAGGGTTATTCTAGGAACTGCCTATAACTTGCCCAAAGGACTGCTAAGAACACTAAGAAAGCACAATGGTGGAAACAAAACAGAGCTCAACTCAGTAGGCAAACCCTGCAGAAACATGCAAAGTATCACAGCATGCAGGAATGTCAGAATTTGAAGTAATGGAGTGTGATAATTGTGAGTTAAACTTTAACTGCAAGTCAGTCCTCTTTACTCATCAGAGGACTCAGTTAGGAGGAAAGTTTCCCTGTGTAATGAATGTGGCGAAAGCTTTAGCTATAAGTCAGCTCCTGTCATGTTGCAGAAAAACCAATATCAAACCAAATGGAAGACTTTGCACTGAGGAGTCTGGAAGGCAACTTTATTTTTAACACTGGTGGAGTGGGGGGGCTGAGTCTGAGTCCAAATCTCCAGCCCAGAGTCAGTGTGGAGTTCAATTTAAACACATTTAGCAAGCAGGAAGTACTAGGCTGATAGGAGATTATTACATGATTGGCCACATGCATCGAATCGTAGGTTGTCAAGCAAACTACTTTTAAGTAGATTTACATACAAGGAATTGTTTATCATAAGGTAGGAACATTCTACCTTATAAGGTAGGAGGGGAGGGGGTTTGAGTGGAGTGGGTAAAGTTCAATGTGTCCTTGACTGGGCCAATCTGTCCCAGATACAAAGTCCTTGAAGCAAGTTGGAAAAAATATATACTTTTTCTAAGTAGTGAAAAACACCAGCATTACAGCTGGGTGCAGTCAGGTTGACCTAGCGCATTATCTGGGAGAAGCAGCTGGACGCAGTCAAGGGTAACTACGCTTAGCTGGCTAACTACGTGATAGGCAGCATGACCATAGTCACAAGCCACTCACTGATTTTTAACTTCTGCTGTAAAATGTCTATCAGTTTGCTATTCTATAATTTTGTCCTGGCAGTCACACACTGGAGGTCTCACACAGGAGAGAGGCCTTGTCTCTGCGCAGAGTGTGGGCACGCATTTAGTCAAAAGGCCAATCTAGCCACACACAGAAGGGCACCCTGGGGACAGAAGACCTTCACATACCAGGAGTACAGGGGAAGCTTTAGACAGAAATCCACCCTCATCCGACACCTTGGGACATAGTTGGTAGAGAAAGCCTTTGCGCATAGGGCCTGTGTGCACAAGCCTTTAGGGGTAAATCTAGCCTTATCACCCACCAGAAGATGAACACGTCAGGGAGGCCTCACACGTGCAGGGACTGCAGAGGGCTCTGCAGAGATAAATAAGTGCTCAGCAAACAGCAGCGGATTCATTCAGGGGAAAATGGCTATTTTGCAGTGAATGTGGCAGGGCCTTCCGTCAGAAATCATACCTCACTAAATGCAAGCGGATCCACTCAGGCCAGAAGCCCTTTGTGTGTCAGGGATGTGGATGAACTCTTAGTGACAAGTTGAACCAGAGCACACATCGGAGGATACACTCGGGGAGAACCCATAGTTGTGCGTGGAGTGTGGGCAGGGGCTCAGAGCCAAGTCGGGCTACTCACACATGGGAGAATACACTCAGAGGTGAAGGCCCATGTATGCAGGGAGTGTGCCCAAGGCTGTAGGCATGAGTCAACTCTCATTGCACATCTGAGGACGCACATGGGGGAGGAGCCGTCGTGTGCAAAGAGTACGGGCAAGGCTTCAGACAGAGGTCACACTTGATCGGCCAGCAGGAAACACACTCCGGGGAGAAGGCTCTGTGTGTGTGGACCACGGCCAGGGCTTCATTCAGAAGGCAGAGGGAGGCCGAGCATTTATGCAGAAGTCAGCCCTCATTCGCCACCAGAGGACACATTCAGGTGAGAAGTTGTACGTGTGCAGCAGGTGTGAGCAGGGCCTTAGTGACAAGGCCACCCTCAGTGCACATCAGAAAACTCACTGTAGGGATGCAGTAAGTGTGGGGGACCTCTTAGTAGGCACCAGTGCACACATCAGGAAAGAAACGACAGTTGCAGGGGTGCAGCTGAGGGTTAGAAAGAGGACACACCTTATTGCTTTAGGGGGTAGCTGTGGAGGCAATCTCACATGCATAAAGCCTGAACAAAGGAGACCTGTAACCCTCCCCACAGAAAGAAGACCTACATAGATAGGGCTCTGGGGCGCACTCAGAAACAATTCTACCCATGCTGGCAAGTGATGTTTGATGATGGCAAGACGCATGTTGTCAGACTAGGAGCCTTTTGCTGGCATCTGTAGAAAGACACCAAGAATGACGCTGTACTTCCTGCAATGCACAGGATAGCTCCACGATAGGTAATTAACTGACCCTAGAAGATTGGACCCCTCCAAGGACAATTTTGGCACCATGACAGCCTCTTTGCCTTGGTCAAACATTGCTCAGACTGAGCTGCTGCTGAGAACCCAGTGACACCACTATCCTTTCTTCTCCTCCTCCTCCTCCACCTCCTCCTCCACCTCCTCCTTCTCATCTAAGTCACGTGGATTTGCCTAACTTCTTTGATCCAGTCTCCACTTTTTTCTCAAATGTGGTCTTCCCAACAGTCTATTTCACTTTTAATCCTGTCTTATTTCTCTGAAGACTCAAACTACATGATTGAAAAGGGAGGGAAAGGTAGCTTATAGTGCAGTAAGTTAGTGTACATGACCGTCACAAAGTTAGCCATCAATATTGCGACAGACTGATACCATACGCATTCTGATTCCTTGAAAAGGAGCCTATGGATTTTTTTCTTTTCTTAATATCATTTACAGGAAATTTACAGCCTAAATGTTGTTCAGAAAACTATATTAATTGAAAAATATGTTACAAATTAACTGTCATGTACCTTAGAAAAGTATCAAGGATAAGAAAGACTTATTAACTTCTTCAGATTAATGGAGATTATAGACATGAAAACTTAGAATGTTTGATACAAGATTGGATCCTGGATGCAAAATCTATAGCTATAATAGACTATGAATTTAGTGCTTACAAGTCCTCAGAAAAACATTTCAATGGATTTCTCATCTCTAAAATCTGGGGTAGGAAACAAAATCCTTTAATAATCGCAAGACACAAGCAGTGATACACCAGGCAGGATGGTCACTGAAAATCTGCAGCATGAATATGGCAAGTGCCCTTTCTGGGCTTAGAGAATATAAATAGATACTGTTACAGATTGGCATTTTCTATTCTGTCCTCCACTCTCATCTTCTTAAAGCAAGGTGGGTGTTTCAAAATTGGTGTTTCAGAATTACAGTTTCTATGCTGTCTCCATAGCAATTAAAGACGAACAAACCCTCAAAAGGAAGTCAAAGATATCATAGGGATTATCTTTGTTCAAATTCTAGCTCTGGTTTTTCATTTGCTCCCATATTTTAGGAAACAGTCGCTTTCTTGTTACTGGGACTCAATAACCAACACACACAATTTAAAGTAGGGAGGTTTATTTTGGCTCACCTTTTAGCAGACTCCTTACCTGGTCTTCTGACTCCAAAGAAGAAACAACATGGCAGAGAGACTCGACAGTGAAGACCTGCCCAGGTTAGGGGGGACAGGAAGCTGAGGGGGAAGAGAGGAGCTAGGAAGGCAGAGAACGCCTTCCGGGCCACGCCCACACTGACCAGACTCCTTTCCTCCTGGCAGCCGGTCAGCCATCCCTCCTCCTGATCCTATGGCTTTTCAAAAACCCCGCCTGCAGCCTGTGAGGCTTCGGAGGACATTTTACATCTACATAGCAATAAACTATCGCTCAAATTTTAATTTGCTCATTGGCAGAGTTACTAAGACTAAATGAGACCATACACTAAGAATCTGACAGTCATTTTAAAACTGTACTTTCCCTCTTCTTTACCTAACTGACCCCCCTTATTAATTTAATAAGAAACACAAGGTCAGAGCCGTGGCAGTTTCGGGTCACTTCCTGAGCTTCTGAACCTCATGTCGGTTCTCAGAGGTTTTGTTTCCTCGTCTGCAACACCAGGATGAGCACAGCTGATGACTGCTCACCACTCTGGGAAGATGGGCAAGCCGGCTGTCCTCTGAGAGATGCCAGAGGCCACGTGCTGTACAAGTAACAGCCTGGATCACTTTGTGTCACCTTCGTGCCCCGTGTATTCTTCAAAGAGGTGTGGGCATCTGCTGTCCAGGGTATGTTGGTCTTTGATTAGATGCAAATATCTACCAATATTAAGTTCATGTTAACAAACTGTGACTGCCTGTAATATTCCTACTGACACCTTTGCAGATTGACCAAGAGGTCTTTGGACAAAGTACTTGACCACACTGGAAGGAAATAGAAAAGCCCACAAGGACACCTGCCATGTACAGGTCCCAGTCAGCCAACAGCAGTTCTCACTGATGCTGTAACTGCTTTCACTGAGTTTTGCCCGGACTTTAGATTACATTCCGCTTGACCACAGTATGTGGAAAACATGTGGTGGCATAAATCTTAGTATTACATTAAACAGAATAACTATTGTCCTATACTTTAGTTATGTCAGTAAACCTTTCTACATTTAAGATCAGATTTTGATTTTTATAATAATTCTAAGAGTAGTACTGTGAGCATTAGAATGCATTTGTTCAGAGAATACAAATAAAATATGTGCAAAAGTGTACTCCAGGCTGTATCGGCAGTCAAGATATTACATCATGCATTGTTCAGTGTAGCGATCCCCCAGCTACCATTATCTTTATTTGCCTGGGTACACATGGCCTTTAAAATTACATGTGGAAGTCTCTCCAAGCCAAATGATGCCTGGACTTCTATTGAATACTAAATGACTCAATGAGGCCTTTTAAAAGTGTAGTTTGTATATTCACTGATAGTCTGCGAGGATAAAGGAAAAAGAAAGAAAAAATAGATTGTTTGAGTGTCATTCTCTGCATTGAAAAAGAAAACAAAATATAAATAACCGAATGCACTGATGGCCAAGTTATTTCCTAGTGTTCGAGGAGGGAAAAGTTTCTTTAAAAAGTCAGAGGCAAATAATAACAGGAGTCACAAGAAAGAGAAATTGAAGACTGAGTGAGAGAGAAAACAAATCTCTCAGGAGAGTTCTTTGTGCTTTTAAGACTAGAATCGACTGAAGATACATATCAGTGATGCACAAAATTCAAACAATGCCTGTTCCTCAGCATCTGCTGACTCTAATGAATTTTAACATTTTTCTTCTAAAATTGGATTTTTAAAAGACTCATCAAAGAATTTGTATTTCATTGTAGGAAAACTAATGGCAGAGATAAGAGAGTGAAAGGAATTCCACTTCTAAGGCTGAGCTTGTGCAGAATTGCAAAGGCGAGCTCAGGTTCTGTCTCAGGAACGTCCTCTGAGCAGAAGGTTCTCCTGGCTTCTGACTGATCTACCCTTCCCCAGAACTTTCCGCTCATCCTAAGCCACACTGCCGCCTGATTTAGAGCAACTGCAGTCACCATAGTCCACAATTTCATCTCCAACTTGTTTCATGACTTCTTTCTGCGGTTCCACCGTAGGTACTTTACAGTCCTTGCTGTCCAATTGGAAGGACCTACTGATTGACACAAGCCTGTTCTTTCTCACTTGCATGCTACTCATAGCTTTTATGTCGTGTACAAGGGTTTTTTTTTTTTTTTATTCCTTCTACCCTTTTGACCATAATTACTCTTTTTTTTTCTTCTCTGTCCTTTTGAGTCAGGGTCTCGCTATGCAGTTCAGGCTGGCCTTGAGCTCACTTTGTAGCCCAGGCTGGTCTCAAATTTGCAACAATCTTCCTGCCTCAGCCCCCCAAGTGCTGGGATTACAGGCGTGCACCACCACACCTGGCTAGTTCTACTTTCTTAAAAACTCCCAAATCAGTATGTCCAGATCTCCGTGCAGTATCTCATCACATTCTGTATCATACATTAGAACATCTACACAGCTGTCTCTCTGAATGACATCACATCCCCGAAATCAGAATTCCGTTCGTGGTTATGTCAGTCTGTACATCTACCTCGGGGGTTCATTATATGTAATGAACACTACATTTCTTTCAGTAAATAAGCTTATCTTTATTCTAAATTTTTAGTTCTCTTATGGGCACAAATTCACATTTTATTTGTTTACATTATTCTTAATTTGTTTGGTTAAAAGTGCCAAAATTGATTTACAGTCTAACAAGAGAAAATAAAAGGAAATATGCTAGCAAAACTGTATGTGGTAGATTAACAAATGGTCAACTTGCAAAACCCAGCTGAAGCGAATCAGCGTGCTTCTGGGTGTGGAAGGCCCACCTGAAGGTTGTTGCCAACAGCATGAAAGGAGAACTGGAGGGGAAGATGGTGTGCTGTTGGTTCTTCTGGAGAACCACGTCATGCTGGCTTTCCTGATATGAACTTAGCTGTTATCATCAGAGGAGCTTGGGTCATCGCTGTCACTGAGGATGGCTAGTTATTTTGGGGGGGGTCTGGTCTTTACCTTGAGCATCATTTCCTGGCTCCAGTGCAGTTCCCCCAGCCTGCAGGCACAGATCCTTCATCCTGCTGGTGCTGACTTTCTAGCATCCACCACTGACTTTGGGCCTTCCCAGTGTAGCTCCTTGATACAGACTTGCATAAGACATTGTGGTGGGCTCTAGGCCTCCAGCTGAACTCACAGAAGATATTGCTAGGCTGTAGGTCTTCAGCTGGGCTCATTCAGGACATTGCCTTGGGATCTGAGTTCTCAGTTGGATTATTTGCGTATCTACTGCATGGACAGATCTGTACTCTTCTGCATGTGACTTTTTAGGTGAATATTATAAAATAATCCTCTAAGTTATGTGTCCTCTATTAAATCTTTTCCCTCACATACCCTGACTAGAACACTGTGCACTTTGGAAAAGTGAGCATCAGCTCCAGTGGGATCCAATAATTAGAAAACAGGAAAGAAAGCAGAAATTTCACAGCAGAAAAAATCCATCTAATATACTCTGATTGGAAGAAATGGACCACGACAGCATTTTCCATTGACCTGTTAAGCACTGACAGAGAAATACCTACTCGGAGGATTTGGCGGTTTATGGCTTTTAGGGAGAGGTGTGACTCCACCTCAAAGACTGCCAGTAAAAACACATTTGCAGTATGATGAAGGAGCTGTTAGGATGGAAAACTGTGGCTATGCAAAGCTGGTACATGCACATTGCTGAAGATTTGTCACGTGGAGATATTATGTGAAGTGTGGGGGAAATTCGTTATGTTTTATTATCCATCATTTTTATTATACATTTGCTTTTCAAGTGTTTTACTACAACTCATTATGGTACAATATACTGAACTCTGTTTGCTGCAGAATTCTCTATGTGATTGCCAGGGTGGACTTATTCAGGTAGCCCTAGATACAATATAAACCATTTAATTCTTCTATGATCAGGTTTTTCAGTGAGTACATTACTCAAAGGTACTTGAATTTTTTATTAATGAATACTGGATGGGGTGTCTTCAAATATATTTAAGAACAAGTAACTGAATAAAATAAATAGCGACTGATGCAAAAAAGAGGTTGAGACATGACATGTGTCTAAAGAGGATACATTTTTTTCTGTTCAGAAAAAGTACACATATTGTCAAAAAACCAGACTCTTCCTGTGGTCTAGGACAGGCTGAGTGAGAAATACTGTTGGTTTTGGCAAAAGAAAAAAAAAAGGAAAAGGAAAGGAAAGGAAAGGAAAGGAAAGAAAAGAAAAGAAAAGAAAAGAAAAGGAAAAGAAGAAAAGAAAAATGGCATTTTGCTTGCAATATTCATGTAGCGCACCCTACTAACTTAACCTCTGAGAAGCTCAGGCTACTGAAAACATTGACACATAGTCACCAGTCCTGCAGAGATAGAAGTAGTAGACCAGATTCTGAAATGTAATGAGAAAAACTGAAGGTTTTGTGTTGTCCCAACATTCTTGTTTCTGTAGAAGACAAGTAAAATTATCACAGTGAGTACAGTGAAACAGCAAAACAAAGCAACATGATGCTCAGTGATTTAGCAGAACCTAGAAGAGGGTTCTCTGAAGTCAAGCAGATGGAGAAGCTGATGTTGAAAAGTTTTAAAGACACTTTGGAATAATCCAGATAAAGGAGGTATATAAACTGATAACATGACCAGTGCGTGAGGATGAGTGGAGACGCTAGTTGAAGATACACATTCTTCATGTGTTGATAGAATGAGAAATGCAATTCGACCATGCTATTCTTGAAGGTGAACCAAACTCATTAGAGTCAAGTAGAATAATTTCAAAATGATAGCTGTTAGACAGATTATGTTATCTTTACAAAGAGATTTGTAAAGTAAGCCATCCAGTTTGTTTCCATCTAAAATAAACGTGGGATATGAGAAGGCAACAGCTGCTAAAAGTACTCTGGAATACCACACTTCCAGACAAGCAATAACAAAGATAGACTTGTTACTGATACAAGACATGATCTCAGAAATCTCTAAGTCTGCACAAATGGCCAAATGGCTAAGATTCTTTCATATACTATACTATTTGAGGTATTTCTTCTAAATTAGTTATCAAAGTAGAGAACTTATGACAAAGATTTTTATTTTATGCTATTTTATTTTTCCTTCTTAGCATTTGGCTAATCAACTAAGTTTTCCCAGCCCCTGGCTCTGTTTAAAGTTGAATTTTTTTCATCAATTAAGAAATGAGTTTGAGTTTGTCCCACTCTTGTCTTTGAGACAGTCACATAAAAAAGATCACTCACATAAGCACCAAATCGGTTAGCTTTGCTAGAACTGAACAGAAATTCCAAGGTTATCGCTGCATACCTAACATCAAATTCATCACCTCAGCGCTGAACTCAGTGAATACCGGCCACACCTCCACTGCCAAGCACTCGGATGACCTCTCTGATTTCTTCTCTGAGGTGATGCACCCTTTCAGTTTGCACCACTTCACTTCCTGGGAAATCCTTTCAAGTTTTGCTCGAAATTGTTCTCTGACTGAACCTACCTCACTTATAATATTCATTGCCTACTTGTCACTGTGTCTATAGAACCTTCCAATGCTTATGGAGAAAACATGGCCCAGAATTTTCTCTTCATGCTGACTACCTTAGTGCATTATAACACTTATTAGGTGACATCATATGTATAATCCTTATGTTCCTTCAATTTTAGTGCTCTTATCTCCTTATCTTGGGTTTTTTAGCATCCCATTTAAGGAAAATTCTTCCTCATCTTTGGAGATTGGAGTAATGAAGCAGAAAACTGAGTTCTTTCAGAAATCTAAGTATAAATCTTCATTCATCCACATGTTATATCTGTGACCTTCAGCTAAGCATTAATTTTTCCAATTCTAATGGCTATATGTATGAAATGAAGTCTAATTTTGAGGAGACATGCCGGGACTGAATAAAATTATGAATGTAACATAATCAAAACAAACCATGGCTTTTTCACACACACACACACACACACACACAAAGGTTCAATAAATATAAGCAGTATCATCATGGAAAGGCATTTTATTTTGCATAATTTAAGGATAAAGATATATATATATTGGGCAGACAAGGAATAAGACCCTCAAAACCAATATGTCTTACCCAGGGTTATATAGGAATTTAAAATCTTAAAATAAGAAACAAGTCATGTTTCATTTTTTTCTTTTTCAGTGTTACTAGTTACCATAAGCATACTAAAAGGCAATTTAGAGTCACTGTCATGCACATAACACATGTTGGATATTTTAAATTACTTTTATTCTCATGTCTTTTTTAGTGGAATCATTTTCTAAAAGAAACCTTACTCCTTTTTCATTGCTCTGTCACAACTGTGTGCACTCTGTCACATTGTTGGGCACGGTAGTTCAGTTTTCTTAATTTTGTTATTGTGCTGTGAAAAATAAATGTGAGTAGGTAGTGTATATGATATGGAATTGTGAATTATTGCAACTAGAATAACACTATCAGCATTTGAAGATACTGGCAACTGACAACCTTTTAAGGATAATTTATTTATAAATTAGAAACTAAAAAGTCCCTAGAATAATTGTTGAAAGAAACAATGCACGGAATTATAGATTTTTAATACACATGATAGGAATCATGTGCATAGCAAAGTATCTGTACTGACCCTCAACACAA
>RJWT010036521.1:0-13245 GCA_004365215.1 Cuniculus paca | reverse complement strand
TGTTTCTACTGTTTTAGTTTGTTGTATTTTGTTTGATTTTACTTATCCCTGATGGTATGGGCAGGTATACTGCAGATAACAAGAGGCATTATGGTAGCCTTACCAATTGCTTTTTACCCTGTTTAAAAGTCATGTACCATGTTCATTGCCTTGTTTTGATTGACTTTACTCTGTTTTGTTTTGTTTGATTGTATTCTTTTCAAAATAAAAAAAAACATACCAATTAAGAAAAGTCCAGTAACAACGGGTTTACCACTGAATTTTACAAGAACTTCAGGAAAGAGTTAATAGCAACACTGCAAACTCTTCCATGAAATTGAAAGGGAAAGAACACTATCAAACTCGTTCCTTCAAACTAACATTACCCTGATAGCAAAACTAGACAAGGACTTAACACAAAAAGAAAACCACAGGCCAATTTCATTAAGAACAGAAATGTAGAAGACAGGCCCAGAATTCTAGGTTGTCAGCTTTCTTTCAGCACTTTAAAGATGTTACGTCCACTGTTTCATCACTAGCATTGTTTCTGGTGAGAAATCTACTGTTATACTTATCTTTGTTCTTTTATGTTTGTTTTGCTTACATGTTTTTAAGATTTTCTCCTTATCACTGGTCTCGAGCTGTTCGATCATGCTGTGCTTTGATGTGGGCCTCGCATTTCTTGTGCTTGAGGCTTGCTGAGCTCTTTGAATCTATTAGTTTATACTTTTCGGTAAGCTTGGAAGTTTTTTGTTATCATTTCTTCAATTTTATTTCTGTCTAGCTCTTTATCACATATGTATTAGGTCACTTGAACTTGGTTCCGTAGTTCATCAATCCCCTGTTCAATTTTCAAATCTTATTCTCCTTTCCTTGTGTGCCTCATTTTAGACAGTTTCTATTGTTGTCCCTTTAAGTTCAGTAGTCTTTTATTTTACAATGTCTGATCTACTATTAATCTCATCTAGTGTATTTTCATCTCTGATATTGTAGCTTTCATCTCTATAGTGTGATTTGGATATTTTTGTATCTACTGTCTTTCCATTTAAATTTCTGAACATATGGAGTAAACTCATAATAATTATTTTCTCATCTTTATCTGATAATTACAATGGCTGTCTCCATTCTGGGGCTAGCTTTGATTGGTTGATCCATCTTCTAATTACAGTTAGTAGTTTCTTGTTTCTTTTCTTTACTGATAACACTTTAAATTTTTAATTCTTGTTTATTTTGTGGCACTGAAACTTGAACCTAGGTCCTCTCACATGTCAGGCAACCAGCCTACCACTGGGCTATATTCAGGCCTTTAATTTTTTAAAATTATAATAATAATAATATTTATTGTGACAAACTCACTAAATTGCTCAGGTTGGCTTGACCTTGTGATCCTCAGCCTCAGCCTCCTGAGTAGCTGGCGTGTACCACCATGCCCGAATTAACTAGTAATTTTTTATTGCATATCAGACCTTAGTAATTTTACCATGAAATGTGTTGGATGTATTTGTATCCCTAAATTCTCCTTCTTCTTTCTTTCTTTCTTTTTTTTTTTTTTTGTATTCCTGTATTCTCAACTTTTATCCTGGTATGTTGTCTGCTTATTTAGTAATGATGTGATCTTTTGGAATCTTGCTTTTAAAATACATTAGGCAGCATTCTGTCTATGATTAATTAGTCTCATATCTGAGGCAAACCTGTCTGGGTACTGTACCAAATGCGTGTGGATTTGGCTGGAGGGAAAAGTCATCACTCCCAGTGTTGCAAGAATACCAGACATTATTCCCTCTATTCTCTTTTATGAGCTTATGTACTGAGCACTCAGCTAAATAATCCAGGAGGACCTTTCACAGGTCTCTGAAATTTTGTGGGCAGTTCTCTACTCTCCAGTAACCTGTCCTGCTACCTCTAGGTACCTTGATCTCCTAGACTCTCAGTTCTACTCCCCAACTCAGCGAGCTCTATCTCCTTTTATGGAGGCCTGAAAACTCTCTCAAAGAAGAAAATCGCAGAAGTCATATAGCTCACTGTCTTGTTTCTTACCTCTCAGTGACCGCTTTTATTGCTTTTCTCCTGAATATTTCAGATCACTCATTCACATATAGTACTTTGTCCATCCTTCAATTATTTCATGCAGGAAAGTAAATGAAATTTTCCATTAAGAAAACAAAAGAGAAAACAAATACATCTTCAAGTCTTGTGTTTCTACTTCATTCTTCCCCATTCTTTCTCAAGCCTATCCTCTTCTTTTGTGGCAGCACTACAGCAACCATATTCTTCAAGGACCTCCAATTCTTGGCCCTCACTTTTTTCAGCCTCTGAGTTTATGAAATAATCACACCCTTTATCTTGAAACCATTTCTTCCCTTCTCATCCAAGATAGCACAGAAATTCTCTGGATTTTCTGCTGTCTGCCTCTGTTTTGTAATATTCTCTAAACTCTAAATCTTACAGTGCCTTATGATCCAAATTCAGATATCTTCTCTATTCATACTCCTTCTTTTATCCATTTCATTCAGTCTTAGGATGCTGAATACTATATGTTCACTCATATCTTCAGCTCTGATTTTTCATATATATGTATATATATATATATATATATATATATATATATATGATTTTCTACTTGTTATTTCCACAAAGTTTTCTAATAGGGATTTTTTTTTGTCTTTTTGAAATAAGGTCTCACTATGCCATTCAGGCTGGCCTTGAGCACACCTTGTAGCCCAGGTTGGTCTCAAACCCACAATGATCCTCTTGTCTCAGCCTTCCAAGTGCTGGGATTATAGGCATGTGCCACCATGCCTGGCTGCTAATAGGCATTTTAAACATAGTATGCTCAAAAGAAAATTCTTGATTTTTCCTCTCCTAATCTGGTATCTTTCCTCAGGGTTCCTCATCTCAGTAAATGGCAACAGTATTTACTCAGTTACCTGGATCAAAGCCTATAATCACCCTTAGTTTTTCCATTTTGTTCATGCTCCATCTATAATCTATCTGCAAACCCAGAAAGCTATATCTTCAAAAGTAAACTACTTCTTGCCAATTCTATGGCTAATACATTGTTCTAAGCCAACTTCATCTTTTTCATGGACACGAAAGTAGCCCCTTGACTAGTATCTCTATAATATATTGCCCTCAAACAGCCACAGTGTTACTTTTAAAGTATAAGTCATTGAGTTGGGGTTTTTGTGTCAGAAATTGGATGGCATTATTCTAAAAATCCATGTGGAATTTCAAGGGACTTTGTGTTGCCAAAATAATCTTGAAAAAGAAGAGCAAAAAGGATTTATACTTCCCAGTTTCAAAACATTTCACAAAACTGCAATTACCAAGACAGCATGGTACTAGAATAAGGACAAATATGTGGATCAATGGAATACAGTTGTGGCCAGAAGTAAACCTACGTATCAACAGTCAATTTTCAGCAAGAGTGTTAATACAATTCAATAGTGGAAAAATAATTTTCAACAAACAATGTTGGGATAACTAGATATCCACATATTAAATAATGCATTTGGACTCTACTTTGCACTGCTTATAAAAATTAACTCAAAATACACCAAAGGCTCACGTATGAGAGCTAAAACTATAAAACTCTTAGAAGAAAACATAGGTGTAGTGTAATCTTCATGCCTGTAAACTAGGCAATGATTTCTTAGCTAGGACATCAAAAGCAAAAACAAAGAAAAAATAAGTTAGACTTCACCACAATTAAAAATTTTGGTGACTATAACTAAAGATATGGTTGATATGACCAAGATAACCCACAAAATGGAAAAATGTATTCTAAGTCATATGTCTAATAAGACTTAAGAATTGAAAATGTATAACTTTCATAATGCAATAATGAAAAGATATAGCCCAATTAAAATGGGCAAAGGATTTTAGTCTGCTCTGTGCTGTTATAATAGATTGGGTAATTTACACCAAAAGAAACCTACTGGTTCACAGTTGTAGAAGCCAGGAAGTCCACTATCACATGTTCAGCAGCTGGCAAGGGCCTTCTTGCCCTGTTCTCCCATGGATAAGGACAAAGAGAAGGTAAGAGAGAGCAAGAGGGTGCTAATGTCCTTTCATAAGGAACTCACTCCCACGGTAACATCCTTGATCCATCCCTGAGAGCTGAGCATCATGGCCTAATCACCTCTCAAAGGTTCCATCTCCTAGTACTGCCGCCTAATCAAGTTTCTAGTACATGACATTTGAGGGACACACTCAAACCATGGCAGAATCAACCAGATGTTTCCCATAGGTATACAAATGACCGGTATGCATGTGAAAAAATGCTCAACTTCATTATATCTTAGGGAAACGCAAATCAAAACAATAATGGGTTAGCACATCACACATAGAAGAGCCTTTAATTAAAAAACAGAAAATGATGAGGATTGGCAAGAATGTGAAAAATTGGAATGCTATACATTGCTGGTATCGGTGCTTTGGAAAACATTCTATAGTTACTCCAAAGATTAAGAAAGGAATTATCATGTTATCCAACAATTCCACTGTTTAATTATAGACACTAAAAGAAACATGTGCTCATACAAAAATTTTTAAACAAATGTTCACAGACACATTGTCTATAATAGCCAAAAAGTAGAAGTGATTCAAATATCCATCAACTGATGAGTGGGCAAGTAAAATATGGTATAACCATACAATGAAATATTATTAAGATATAAAAAGGAATTAAATACTAACATTCAGTAACACTAACAATGACAATGAATGCACATAAGCACTAACAATGAATGAGCTCTGAAAACGGTATTTTAATTGGAAGAAGTCAGACACGCAAGATCCTATATGGTATGATTCCATATATATTAAATGTCCAGAATAAATAAATAAATTAACTAATAGAGACAAGAAATAGACTAGAGTTGTAGGGGTTTAAGAAGAGAAGAATTGGGGCAGACCACTGATGGGTCTGCCAAAGAGTTTATTGTGGAGATGATGAAATATTCTGGACTTATATAGTGGTGAAGGTCGTATGACCCTGTGAGTACGAAAACCACTGAATTGTACCATTTAAAGGGGTCAATTTTAGTCTATGAAATATGTTTCATTTTAAAAATAAAATGTAAGCCAGATCTTGTTATCCCTGTGCACAAACCCTCTAATGCAGTGATGGCAAAACTTTTAGAGCTTTCAGTGATAACAAAGAGCCCACTGTGTCACACATCCATAGGTCACCGCCAACGCTCTAATGATGCCATCACACTTAAAATCCAAATTCCTTCCTTAGCCTGTAAGGGCTCTAAATGGCCTGGCCCTGGCTCCCTCTGCCATGCTTTTGCTGGTCACTCTTCCCATCTCTCACTGCCACTGTGCCCTCCTTGCTATTCCTGGCTACCCCTGCCTCAAGGCCTTTGCACTTTCCATGTCTTAATTTAGGAGATTCGTTCTCAAGATCTTTACATGGCTTACTTTCTTACTTCATCCTGGAACCCATTCAACTGTCATATTTTCTAGAAGACCTTTGCCTATCATCTAAAATAACAGTGGTACAACCAAGGAAGGTAATACATACCTGTAATCCAAGCACTTGGGAGGCTGAGGCAGTTTTGTCATGAGTTCCAGACCAGCTTGGAATATATTGTGAGTTTAAGCCAGCCTACACTCCATGGCAAGACCCTGTCTCAAAAATAAAATAAAATAATAGTGACATCATTTTCTAGCCCCTTCTACTACTTTATTTTTCTTTCTAGCATTTCCTGTTACCTGTCATTGTATTGTTTATCCATTTTTATTTTTTCACTGTGTCACTCATTAGAATGCAAACTTTATAAGAGTTTTTTTTTTTTTTCAGCACCAGGGATTGAGCTCATGACCTTGCACTTGCCAGGCAGGTACTTAGGCCGACTGGGCTAGATCCCTGGCCCTTGTATTTTTGAGACAGGGTCTCACTATGCCGTTCAGACTGGCCTTGAGCTCACTTTGTAGCCCAGTCTGGTCTCGAACTCACAACGATCCTCCTGTCTCAGCTTCCTGAGTGCTGGGATTACAGGTATGAGCCACCACACCCGGTTAAGAGATTTTTTTATCTCATTGAATTCCATGCCTGTTTTCTGTACATGAGACCTAACAGATGTGCAGAATTTTATTTGTTGAGTGAAATAATGAAGGGGAGAATACACATAATGAGATGGAAAAATTTTTTAGTACAAAATGATTACAGCTGCTTTGCTTTTTAAGGCAGCATAGAATAATTCATATTAGCTAGAAAACAAGGTTTTGTTAACTTAAAATGAATATGGTGGTACCTCGACTCATGAACTTGATTCTTTCCATGATTCTGGTTGCAAACCCAATCTGACAAGAACTATTCAAATCCAGGGGTTAGATTCGATGTTGGCCTTATGGGGAAATTTGATTTGGTTTTCATCCAGTTCAGTTTGCTACCAGAATTGGGGACAGAATTAAGTTCATGAGCCGACATACCACTCTACTAGAGAAGGAAGAAAAGATTCAAAATTTCAAACTTGTTTCAATACAAGTTTTGAAAGACATCATGTAACATTTTTTGCTTTTTATGGACTTTGGATATCAAAACTGAGATGGGTATGTGAGACTAAACTGCTCTGTATGATGAGTAAAGCGTAATTTCCTTGGAAAGTTTGAAGGAAAAAAGCCTAAGAAATAAAAATTAGGGCTCGACAAAAAATCAAGACTCCACATGAGTTGGAAAGATAAGGGGAAACCAAGCAACAAAAGGGGCTGAAGTTGGGAAGAAGATGTCTGGTAAGAATGAGGAACAGATAATACGTTAAATGAGAATCAGAACAGAGACCCAGTGTCCCAGGAAGAGGATGGAATCTCGGGAACTCAATCCCAATTTTTCCCTAAAAACATGACCTCAGCAAACATACCCCCAGGAACGAAAAGATCAATGTTTAAATAAAACCTGAATTCCCACCTTTTCCTCCCCACTATGAAACTGATGGGAATAATCACAACCTCCCATCATGAAAAACATTTGATGTGAATGGCACCCTCTGGGGCATGCAGTGACAACTCTGAAACTGTGAAACAATGCTGGCAACGAAGGTGAGCACTCATCTCTGTCAGATGTGTTAATTATCAGAAAGGCTACAGATTTAGACATCCCACCTTTAAAAACAAAATTAAAAACGAAGTAGAGTACTACTTAATTTTATCCAAGGCTGTTCCTGTTAGGGTTTAGCTAGATAGGCCCGTGCTTTAGGCATGACATTAATTAGGTACAGTCTTGGATTGAAAATAGTAGCTTTTAAAGTATTGCTTTTGGGCCAGGGATTTAGCTCAGTGGCATAAGCACCTGCTTCGCAAGCATGAGGTCATGAGTTCAATCTCTGGTACCAAAAAATAAAAAATAAAATGAAGTACTGCTTTTATTTTTTATTGTCAATACATCTAAAATTAAGCACACAAAACAGCAGGAATAATCCAATTTAGATCACTATTTTTACCACTTGGGAAACAAAGCTTGAAACAGTGACGTTTCATAAACCTAGTCTTTTTTTTTTTTTTTTTTTTTTTTTGTGGCACCAGGGATTGAACTCATGACTTTGTGCTTGCCAGGCAGGTACTTAGGCCACTGAGCCAAATTCCTGGCCCTTGTGTTTTTGAGACAGGGTCTCACTATGCTATTCAGGCTGG
Source organism: Cuniculus paca (assembly GCA_004365215.1). Lineage (NCBI taxonomy): Eukaryota > Metazoa > Chordata > Mammalia > Rodentia > Cuniculidae > Cuniculus > Cuniculus paca. The sequence continues at coordinate 5,628 of RJWT010036521.1, read as the reverse complement.
CCTTGAGCTCACTTTGTAGCCCAGGCTGGTCTCAAACTCACAATGATCCTCCTGTCTCAGCCTCCCGAATGCTGGAATTACAGGCGTGAGCCACCACGCCCAGCTCATAATTCCATTCTTAATATTTGGGCAAGAAAGTATCTTTGATGAAGAAAGCTCAAGGTGTGAGCACTAGTCACCAAAGTCCAGTCATCCTGAACTGATGACACTTAAAAGAATGTTACTCTAAATTCAGGGAATAAGTCTTTTTTCTCTTTCTTTTTTTTTTTTTTTAATGGCACTGGGGATTGAACTCATGACCTTGCACTTGCCAGGCAGGCACTTAGGCCACTGAGCTAAATCCCCAGCCCTGTTACTCCAAATTCAAAATCCTCTCTATGTGTAAAAATGGGCCTAGGTTTAAAAAAAAAGAAAAAACCATTGAAAGAAGCAGTCATTCTTAAACTATGGCTCTCTTTGGTATTTATTTCTCGTAACAACGGACCAAAGCAGAAATCAAGAAGCAAATACATAGCTCAAAAAGCGGCAAAAAGCTATTGTTTTTTACCATTTTCCCACAGCTTACATAAACATGAAACATTATAACTAGCTCTAGTCAGATACTACAGGAAACAAAAGGCCCAGAAGAAACACCTCAAACATCCAGTCTTCATCCTTCTTCCAAATGAAAAGTACTTTTCTTCATGACTATAACTGTCTCTGCAGAAGTAGTTAGAATCAGGCATGATGTCACAGAATGACCAAATTCAAAACGCCTTGAACGTGGTGGCACACTCCTGTAATCCCAGCGCTCGGGAGGCAGAGGCAGGAGGATCATTGCAAGTTCAAGACCAGTCTGGGCTCCAAAGTGAGTCCAAGACCAGACTGAACTACATAGCAAGACCTTGTCTCAAAAAAGAAAAATAGTAATGACAAGAACCACCTTAGTAAATACTATGGGCCAGAACCTATGCTAAACCTATTATGTTCATCAACTGTTTACCATTGGAACAACATTATATGCTAAGTATTACTATTCCCAGTTTACAGATGAAGAAATTGAGGCTCAAGGAAATTAGATAATTTGTCCAAAGTTACACAGCTAAGGGGGTAAAAGGAATTCACACTAAAGTCAGTCAGCTGTTTATTCATTAATTTTCCAAATACCAAATCCTGAAATCTTTCCCTCCTTTTCCTGCAATTCGCTAGCCTTTCCTCTTTCTCCTACCTCTCTCTTTCTCTTGCTGTTCTGGAATACCTCATGATGAGCTCCAGCCTTGCATTCATTCAATAAATGTGTCCAAGTGCTCACTTTAATACTTCATTCAGTCATTTGTAAAGATTTTTTGGGAGCCCACTGTGTGCTTAGCACAGTACTATGCAATGAGCACCCATCCATTAATAACACAGACAGAAACTCCTGCCAATTGTGGAGCCAAACTTCTAGAGAGGGTAAAAAGACAATAAATGCAAGAAATAAGAAATAATAGTGATGGTTCAAAGACAATAAGTACTAAGGAAAAACATGATAGGGGAAAGGGGATAGAGCAATAAGAGTGTGTGTATAGGGCTGAAATTTAGATGTTGTGAAAATGTAACGCTGGAGCAAAGACTTTCTGGGATGTGACAGTTTTAACTTTCACATCCCAGAAAATAATAATGCCCAATTATTTAGTCAAACACTAACTAGTGTTACTGTGAAGAGACTTTGGAAATGTGGTTAATATGTGATTGTGGAGCTTAGGAACTATGTGCACATGTCTCGACCCTACATAGAGAAGACAGTTACGGGGATAGGCCTCATCTAATCACCTGAAGAAACTGTGCCTCAAGATCCCAAAATCGGTTCCTATCTTAGAGTTTCCAGTCTGCCTGCCCTACAGATTTTGAACTTGCCTTCACAAATGTGTGTACCAATTCCTAGATAAAACTTCTTAGAATATCTCTCTCTCATATGTAAGTATTTATCTCTCATGCATACATAGGCATATCTAGTATACATATACAGTGATATATATATATATATATATATATATATATATATATATATAATATGTGTGCTTTCACTCCTGAACAAAAATATTTTGCTTTTCTTGGAGGTGGAGTAAAGAGTGTAGTTTTTTTCCTCAGTTGAGGCATACTGAGATTTACTATTGCTCCTTAAGTAAGTATTCATCAGGGGTTGTTGTCAGAACGCAATAACAGCCATGTGTTGAAAAAAATCAGAAAAGAAGTATCCTGGCCCCATTGTAACAAATTACAAAACTACCTATAAACAATCGGTTAAAGAAAGCGTGCACGGCTTTGCAAGGTGAAGTATCAGCCTGTTTTACAGTCTTTTAATTTTCCAATAAAATCTCCGTGAAAATATGAATAAATTCGCCACACTAGTAAAACTTAAGAGATTCTGGCAACTCCAAAGACAAAAAGGACTTAACGGCGAGAGCAAGCCGGGAACCACTGTGTAGAGCCTGCCTCCCAGTTCAGAAAAGCCAGGTCTGTGCACGTCAGAAAACTTGACAGGTGTCTGTTATGACCTATTGGGCTCCATATGCCCTGATTCGTGAAAAATATAAACTATTCCCAAAACTTTCCTACGCAGTCCTAACCCCTACCCCATCTTCACCTTATCTCAGAATGCCAAGCCACTAACAGGCCGGAAACGCCAAGCAGAAAGTAGGGCCGTGAGAGCCCCGGCACACTGCACCCTGGGAGTTGTAGTCCATGCTTAAAATGCGCAGGCGCACTGGCAAAGGCGTCGGATTAAGAGAGCAGAGCCCTCTGGGACCGTAGTTTTTTTGTGTGTGTGAATGACAGAGGTTGAGGGTGTCAGAAAGTCGGGCTGTGCCTTAGCAGACCTCACTTTACACAGTGAGGACGATCTCGATGAATGCCATACTGAGAGTCTTGGTTTGGGAACAGCGTGTGACAGCCTCCCGTTAGTTGCAAATCTGAGGTGGATGGAGATAGCCCCCAAGTGGACAAAGTAAGATGAAGCATAGTCCACATAGTCTGTTTACCAATAGGCTATGGAACTACGGTACAGTGCTGCACACTCAAGGAAGAAAACCGTCCCAAAACTCAGAGAAAGTACAGTTCTCATCAGCACTCTCCTTAGGAACATAAGAACGTTTTTGAAAATTGCTGGCTCCTTCAAAAAAAAACACAACATTAATTTTCTTTGGATTATGGGATGGCATTTTTTACATTTTTATGTATTTTCTAGTTTACAAGGACAAAGTATTCCTTTTTAGTGTAAAACACTTCAAATTCAAATTAAGCATGTAGGGCAATTTTCTAGCACCCTGGTATCTACCACAATGCTTTGTCATATATATATATATATATATATATATATATATATATATATATTTTTTTTTTTTTTTTTAATGGGTAGGATATATTTATTGAGAGAGAGAAAGCTTCTGTCTGAGAGAAAGACAGAAGGGGTCCCCTGTGGATTGCCAAAGACTCTGGCTTTTCTAGGGATTTTTATAGGGTGAAGCTACGATGTGAGGTGGGTCCAAGATGGAGAAAACCTCGGAACTCCTAAGGCAAGTGGGCATGAGGTGGGACAGAACCATGGTTAACAATAATAGTAATTGTTCAGGCTAGGTATAGTGGCTCAAGCCTGTAATCACAGCACTCGCGAGGCTGAGACAGGAGGTTCATTGCGAGTTCGAGACCAACCTGGGCTACAAAGTGAGCTCAAGGCCAGCCTGAATGGCATAGTGAGACCCTGTCTCAAGAAGACAAGGGCTGGGGATTTAGCTCAGTAGCCTAAGTGCCTGCCTGGCAAGCGCGAGGTCATGAGTTCAATCCCCGGTGCCGCCAAAAAAAAAAAAAAGGTTAATTGTTCAGGTAAAGTTGACCAAATTAGGGATGAATAGAGAAGTGAGTCACGAAACAAACAAGCATTCTTAAGGATCAGTAGCTCTTCCTATAGGGGATTGGGATGGTCAAGGTGATCCATACCTATTTAGAATGTTAATCCCTGATGTTTTTACTTAGGGTGTAGTTATATTGTTTTGCCTTATCTTGAGATCTGGCTTATAGCAGGAGGTATCTGTCACCTTCAAGGTCACAAGACATCTGGTCCTGTGTCCACTTTCTCAAGGGCCTGGCCCTATCTGACTGCCTATAATATTTCTAACTAACTCAGCTGCCTGTAACATTCCCCTCTCTGAAGAAGTATTCCGAACTGAGGGAGGGAGAAATTGGTGATGACCAATCTGGCTTCTCCAGGCTGAAAGGGGTCATAGTTGTTGATTGGCAGTCAGAGATCTTCTACAGAGGGTCTAACTAAAGGACCTCGATAGACACCAGACAGTTTCATATTGGATGGGCGTACAGCTCTAAGTCTGGAGGAGACAAAGCCAAAGAAACAATTAAGTATGCATGGCCCAAATAATAGAATCAATAGAATAATTATGAGTATAGTTAAAAAAGATTTCCACCAAGAGGAGCTGGTAATTGCTTCCCATAAGGAGGAAAAAGATAGGGTCCAGGGAATTTTAGAATCTGACATATCATTAATTTGTCATCTAATATCTTGAACAGCAATTGAGATATTAGCAGAATGGTCAGGAATGTGTACATAGCATTCAGTTTTTATAATTGCACGAGTACCTCCTGTGCTGTTGGAGGGTCTAATATCATCTGAGGTTTGGACAAGTATCTGTCTCATTAATTTTACCTTTTTATTTAGGAGAGGGACCAGCTGCAGTATTAGTAAGCCTCTCTTAACTTCAGGTCTTAAAAGATATTGCCTTTGGTGATGAAAAATAGTAGAATCTCTGAGATGTAGCTGTACTAGAGCAGCTCTTATTGCCCTACCTATTTTACCTTTAGTTGCCCATACTTCAGGATTTATTTTTGTCTCGACAAGGGGTAGACAACGTACTTGGCCAGGGTGCATATATATTATAGTGTTTAAACATGATAAAATATCTCTTCCCAAGAGGGGAACTGGACTTTCAGGCATAATCAAAAATAAATGTATAAAAAGATAACCATCCCAGTTTCAGCCCAAGGGTTCTGAAAAATAGTGAATTACCTCCTCTCCAGTGACTCCTTTTGTTATAGAAAATATTATAGGCAGTCAGATTGGGCCAGGCCCTCAAGAAAGTGGACACAAAGGAGCAGAAGTCTTGTGACCTTGAAGGAGACAGACACCTCCTGCTATAAGCCAGATCTCAAAACAAGGCAAAACAAATACAACCACATCCTAAGTAGAAACATCAGGGATTGACATTCTAAATAGGTATAGATCACCTTGACCATCCTAATCCCTTATAGGAAGAGTCACTGATCCTTAAGAATGCTCGCTTGCTACATGACTTGCTTCCCTTTTTGTCCCTGATTTGGTCAATTTTACCTGAACAATGAATCTTGCTGGTTGACCATAGTTCTGTCCCACCTCATGCCCATTTGCCTTGAGAGTTCCCAGGTTTTCTCCATCTTGGACCCACCTCACCTCGTGGTTTCACTCTATAAAATTCTCTCAAAAAGCCAAAATCTTTGGCAAACCACTCGGGACACCTTCTCTCTCTCTCTCTCTCAGATAAAAGCTTTCTTTCTCTCAATAAATATATCCTGCTCAGCCAGATGTGGTGGCTCACGCCTGTAATCCCAGCACTCAGGAGGCTG
>RJWT010036520.1:0-13253 GCA_004365215.1 Cuniculus paca | reverse complement strand
TAAAAAAATAATTTAATGCTTGTATTGTTTGATTGACTTTGCATGCCTAAAGCTGGTAATGTGAGCATCTATTTGGAGGATAACAATATACATTATAGCAACTGAGGGAGATTTCCTTCTGTCTTGTTTTCAAAATCCAATGCTTTGTTCTGTCTTATTGTTTTGTTTTATTCCTGTATCTGATAACCTGAGCAACTGTTTTGAAGATAACAATATGCAATATAACAACCATTGTTAAATTCCTATCATCTTATTTTGAAATTCTATATTGCTATTGTTGTTTTGTTGTTGTTGTTGTTGGTTTGGTTGTTTGCTTTTTCTTTACAAGAAGAAAAAGGGGCTGGGGATTTAGCTCATTGGCCTAAGTGCCTGCCTGGCAAGTGTAAGGTCATGAGTTCAATTCCCGGTGCCACCAAAAAAAAAAAAAAAAAAGAAATGAAAAAGAGAAAGAGAAAAAGAAAAAATAAAACAGTGTGGAAATCCCTCAGAAAATTAAAAATAGAACTACCATATAATCCAGCTACTGTGGTTGGATCTAAAATGTCCTCCAAAAGGCTCCTCATTCAGAGGCAGGGCTTCTGGAAAGTGATTGGACCATAGAACTTTAACTTCCTTAGTTGATTAATCCATTGATGAATTTATAATTAGATGGCATGATTGAGAAGCAACGAAATTTTAAGAGATTGGCCCTAGTTCAAAGGTCATGAAAGTGTGCCATTGAGTATTCTATTTCATTTATTGTCTTTTTCTCTCTGATTTATTCTCTGGATATGTCTTTGTTTCCTTCCACTGCACATTCTAACTATTCTGCTCCTTGGGTCTAAAGCAATGAAGCCAACCATCTTGGACTGAAATCTCTAAAACTAAATAAATATTTCCACCTGTAAGTTTTTTTTTTTCAGGTATTTCGTTGCAGCAATGGGAAGCTGACTAATATACCAACCACCCTGCTTCCGAGTATATATCCAAAGGATCCAGTGACCCATGGACCTTCCACTGAGCCACACTTCCTGAAGGTGCCAGTACTTACCAACAGGACCAGCCTGGAAATGAAGACTTTGACAGCTGCATCTTTTAGGAAACTTAGTTCAAATCATAATTGTCCAGTTATCAGATATTGTCAAAGAAGGTATAAAAATGTGAAAGATGTGAACTGGTAGATGATTTTAAAAGGTCATTCTGACCGCTTGATAAAAGATTGTTCAAAAAGTATCCAAAGAGGAAACAAGAAACTGGAGGCAAGGCCCAATTGCAGCATATACATTGAGACTCCAGTGTTTCACTTTTTGTGATACAGTTTGCTAGTAGAAGAGGAAACTAAGTTCTGTCAGAATTAGGGTGAAGCTGAAGGGGCAGGCATGTGTGTGTACTTTAGAATGTGATATGAGATTCTGAATTGGTGAGAGACACAATTAGGGTTTTGGCTAATAACTCAAAGGGCCACAATTTGAACCAGTCAGAGAGGAACTAGAAAGACTCAGCAACGAAGAACAACTTTACCTGCTAGGATTTCTTAGATGAACGGTGTCTCCATTTAGTTGACTTTTTTCGTGTAGTGAACCACTCCAAAACTCAGTGGCTCAGAACTCTGAAGATTTGGTTTTGTACATGTGCCTGAACATTCACCAGGGCGAGCTGGTGTTGGCAGGGGTCAGCTGGGCTTAGATTTTTGTTACTGGCTGAGTCTCCCATGGATCCATAGGTAAATTGAGACATGACTTTTTGAAAAATTCATAACATCATTTTCCCAAATTTGATTCATCATCAAAAAATTATAAAAGCTTCACAGTTATAGGAATGAGTGAATGTCTTGGTTAAATTATGGTCAGTATAGTTTGACTAAAATTTCGCTTTTTACTCCTTTTTCCTGTCAGTCTCTGCTCTGGTGTTTTGAAACTTCTACTCCCCTTCTAAATGTCTTCCAATTTTATTTTTATCTCCCTTTCCCCTACTCTATTAGTTTTTTGTTTCCTTTAATATTTTGCCTTTCTTTCCATTGGTCAGTGTCCTGTGCTTCTTTTTGTAAAGTGAGTTCAAGTCCAAGGCCAACCTGAATTGCATAGCAAAACCCTGTCTCAAAAAGATTAAAAAAAAAAAAAGAATAAAAAAAGCCATTATGTAGAATGTATGTGTCTTGTAGTGGTAGATTTCACTATTGTTCCCTTTCTTCCCTCTCTTTTTTATCCCTGGGGGTGTCCATATTTTTTGCCAAATTTAAAATCTGGAGTCCTTGTTTAAAAAAATTTCAAGACCACCACAGCAGAACATAAAACTACACCTGAGACCTTTACAGTATAAGTAAGTGATCCCATGTGACTGTACAAGTCACATAGCCTTAAAGTTTTGGTATGTCCCCAGCCTCCATCACGGGACATTGTTGTGTCTTCTTCTGATAGGAAGTAGATGTTATCATCATACTGGTGCTGGCTTCACCATGGAATTAGTTTTGGCCACATGGATGTGGGCAGAATTGGCATGTGTCATGTCTGAGCTCTATAAGGCATTAGTGCCATTACTTGTCCTTCATTTTTGGCAATATTTTTAGATAAATGTTTAAATCTGTTAACAACTCTTTATGCACAATTAAGACAGTTATAAAACAAAGTTAGTTCTAATTAGGATAAAAATTACTTCTTACTGATAATTTTTTTCTGCCAAGATTTCAAATGCTATATTAGGTGATGATTACATGCTTTATGACAGGCCTTTATCATAAACCATTCTGAAATGCATTATCACAAAATATTATTGGCCACTTGGAACATCATATTCAAATTGCATTCAAATTTTAATTTGTCTATAATCTAGTATGATGTATAAATCCTACTAAATTGTTTTTATCATTATTCATTTCCACAATCACTCATTTGTTTATTCAAAGTAAGTATGTTAAGTGCCTAGTATGTGCCAGACTTTGCTTCACTGTTTTCATGAATGCTGTTACTTTAAGCAAAGTACTACAGGGAGAAAGGCTTTGTGAAGATGGAAAGGGGATCTAGGGATGGGGAAAGGTGGAGGGAGACAAGAGAAGAGGGAAAGTAAAAAAGATAAAGATGTGTTATTATGTGCACAGATTCCTCATGAGAAAAGTACTTATAATGTGTCACGAACATACTAAAAGCATCTTAACAAATAGCTGAAGGACAGACGTAATTGTTGTTGCTATAACTTTTCTTAGCACAACAGAGAAATTTCACTAGATTAACAATATTGAAAAAGTTCTGAATTCAGAAGGAGGTTGTTATGGTCTTAATGTTGCCTTTAAAACACATGTTAAAATTTAGCTGATAAGCAGTGTCAGGAGTTGGGAACTCCAAAACGTAATTAGGGTATGAGGGCTCTGCCCAAATAAATAGATTAATGATGTTATCATGAGCATGGGCTAACAATCCAGGAGTGGATTCCTGACTAAAAGGAGGAGTTCAACCCTATTTCCTGCTGTTCATTGTCTTTTTGCCATGCTATGATGCAGCACAAAGGCTCTCGCCAGATGCTGGTGCCTTGCTCTTGGACTATTCTGCCTTCATTGAAAAGGGAAATGTAGTTGTTAGAAGATATCAGGCAGCATATGTAAAGGAAAAAATTGGAAGACATATACAAAGGATAGACTTTTGTAAAATTTCTGTTGTTAGGCACTAAGGAATCCAAAATGCAAGCATTCACCACATAGAGAAAGAATCTGAACAAATAGAAGCAAGTGACATAAATCTACTTTCAATCACCTTTAATTGTTGTACACTGAAAATACACTTTGGGCTCATTTTATGGTGCTTTCTTGGTAGCAAAAACATAAACCATTCAGCTCTTTATCCGTTTGCCAAACTCATAAAATATTGTTCACTCTTCTAACATACCCCAATGAATATTCAATAAACACAAGATTGGGCTAAAAGGAAGCTATATATACATAAAACCCCTATTTATGCTATCACAATTTTGCATTTTCTCATTTCCTGAGCCATGAAGTTGTCTATGTTGCTAATGTACAGATTTTCTGCCATTTGCTACCAGTTCTCAGAAACTGTTAAAACATAATCCTATGTTTGCTGTGAAATTAGCCTTGAAAAGAAAGCTGCTGAAGAGTACATAGCACCTTCTTTAGTAGTACACACCTCCCCAATTCCTGCCTCCCTTTACAAATAGAAAATATTATATGTATCTAGCCAGTGAACAAACAGATATTATTAAACACTTACTCTGTGCCAAGATCTGTGCTTGTTTCTGAGATACAAATATGCTTGAGAAGAAATACAAGCCTGCCTCCTCAAGAGGTTAGTAAGGGTAAAGAGCAAACTCAGATTGCTCACTCTCACTGCTTGGTGGAGAAGGGCTTTGGAGGCACAGGGTAGGTATGCCAGAGAGGGAAACAAGAGCGAAAACAGTGAGTCCAATCGGTAGGCTATAGTGGAAATTCAGGCAGAGGAGAATGGCTTAGACTAGAGTATTACCAGTGAGGATTTCATGAAGCAGTTGGACTTGATGTACATGATTTCAGTGTTTATTTTTATTAGGACATATTTGCCTTATATAACAATTACATTCTTTGTGAAGAGTTGGTCCCGCACATATCACATCTCGGTTATTTTTCCATCTCCTTTCTCTTCCTTCCTCCTCCCTCATTCCATCTCTTGAGCTTCTTTCCATTTAAAAAGATACATTTTTGAGGTGAGATCACTATTAGAAAGAATTCAAGACTGGTAAAACCTGAGATGAGGAACTTTAAGAAAAGTGATATGTTGGAGAGAAATTAGAAAATAAACTGGTTGATATTGGGAACATTAATTTTGAGAGGTCTATTAGATAGTCAAGCAGAGATACTAGGGAAATAGAGGAGACCATGGATCTGAACATTAGCTTTAAATACTGGCACACTGACAGTACTTAAAGTCGTGATGTAGAGTGAACTCATAAAGGAAATAATTTGCATAGAGAAGAGAAAATGTGGTTGTAAGATGTATTGTCCTTTCATGGTATCTTGGCTGACACCTACACTCTCAGTTACAACCTGGATTTCTGAGTTCCTGAATGCACTGTCTCTTCTAGAACTCAGAAAAGATGTCAGTTCTTTCTCTTGCAGATGCTGCTAGCACCATGCTCATGTCAGAGTGTGGGTTTGGTCTCTTTGCTGGCATTTTCTGAGGCCACCTGCTTCACGGAGTCTATGTCACTGATAATCCTGAAGAATTGTATGTTAAGAGAATTTACAAAACCAGGTTCCTATCATAAGCACATCATGGTGCAGAGAAGGGAAACTTAGAATTGGTACTTAAGATCTGTCTTGGTTACTTTTCTGTCATTGCTGAGACAAAATATCTGACACCCAGAATTAGGGAAGGGAAGGTTTATTTCTTATGGCTTGGAGATTTCAGTCCATACTCAGCTGGCTCCAAGGAAGGGTGGTGTGGCTAAGGGGGCAGCTGTTCAGGGCAGCTCACAAGTGGCAAGAGCAAAACAGGGTAGAAGAGCGGCACAAGAGACCCCTCAAAAACATGTCTTCTTCCCTCCCTTGTATAGTATACAGGTTCCACCCCTGGATGGGTGCAGCACTCACACCAATAATCCCAGCGCTAATTCCAGCACTAAACTCAGCATTAAGCCCAGCACTAGACAATGAATCCATCACAAATGCTAGATTCAGCTGCTTCCATGACTACAGGAGGTTTGTGGGGGGCCACCTATGTACAAACCATAACAAGATCATTGCTTCCAACTAAACTCATCCATGTGAATGTCTTCCATTCCCTGAGCTAAGGTAACACATGTCCTCTCTGCTGTCTACTCTCAGTCCTGCGAGCTATTCTCAGTCCTTTCTCCCCTCACCTTTGCAGTTCCCTTCATCTTGGGTCTTCCCCACCTCAAAAAGCCACTTTAGAAAAATCACACAGTTTAGCTATGCAATTTTTAAACTCTTGTACCCCATACAGACTCTTGGCTCTACAAAGTGCCTTTATGAGGTGTGATAAAAAAAATATGGTGAATGCTGTTGCCAAATGTCATCCAACAGAAAGACAGACTTGTAAAAACATTATGGTGTATTCTCATCCACCTTATTCACCAGATCTGGCACCATGCAAATTTCTGCTGTTTCTCAAAGCCAAAATAGCCAAAAATGGTAAATGTTTTGAATGGATATAAGACCTTGAGGTGGCCAGGACAGAGTAACTAAAGACACAAAAGGTTTTCCAGAACAGCTTTGCAAACTGGCATGAACAATGAGATAAGTGTTTTAAACCAGGGCAAGTATATTGAGGGGATTTAATGGCAATGCATCTTGTAATAATTTTTTAATCTAGCATTTTCACCATGCTCTCTGACTACTCTTTCTATGTTCAAAAGTTCCAGTAAGCTATTTTCCCAAACTAAAGAGCAGTTTTCTTCCTAAGATAAATTTCGTCAGCTCTTAGAATATAAAAAACATACTAAACCTTTAAAAAAGGATATAACTTTTTCCTTTCATCTAAGTACATCTATGTTGCATATGAACTGCATAGCATGCTTTTAAAGGGCTTCTGAATTTATACCTGCTCACATTTAGGTCTGGTACTTGAAAAATCTTTTGCCGATTGCCTGGGAGAAGTTGACTTTTTAAAGAAAAATTATTCTATTTATATTTGATAGTCTAATTATTGTATAAAGCAGAAAGGAACATAGAATAATCTTTTTACTTGTTTATTATTCAGTTTATGTTTTCTTTTTATTATTTTTAGATCCTCTCTTTTACTGCAAAAGTGAAGCAGAAATGATTGACTCAGTTACAGAAGTAAGAAATTTCTAGAAAGCCAGCAACAGAATTTTGGAAACAGCTCAGTTTTGGGAGATGGTCAGGTCTGTGTCTGAACCTAGCTACTCTAGTACCTAGCTGCCTAGTTCTGAGATTTTTGGGCAAATGATCCTCATTTGCAAAACACTGAGCATTATCTTGGAGAGTTGGTCTGAAGAAGAGAAAATATCTATAAATAACTGTCATATAATAGGTCTGATTATCATCTGAGCTTTTCAGTCTTTACCATTTTGTTAGAACACAAGATGGTCTAGCCACTGGGCTAGTTGGGTGAAGTCACTGACCTTTTATGTAAACCTTTCCCCTGGAAACTGCAGGAGAATGTTCCCTGGTTGCCCATCTCACATGTCAGCTAGTATAGCTGACTCCCATCTGCCATGTCAAAGTCACGGGGCTCCTGCTCTTGGCAGCAAGCCCTGTGCTGTCACAATTACTGACAGGTGAGACCCACTGGCCCAAGATCAAAAACCTTGCTTGCGCTGCAAGTTCACTCACCTCACCTGTCAGCTGTCACAGTCACTCTTTTCACATCGCTCCACTCCAGGCAAGGTGATATCTTATTCAAGGGAGTAACGGTTTATAGAGTTATGAAGTACAAATGAAGTGATATCTGTGTGTTTATTAGACCACGTGTGCTGTTTCTTATACTAGTTTGCCTTCTATGAGTATCTTAAGAAATTACTTCTTCCATGGCACTTTAGAGTCACACCTGAAGGCTGGGAGTCTGACCATCCAGCTGATTCAGTGAGGTCTGTTGCTGAAAAGATCTTAAATTCATCAGCAGACCCACCTGTCAGGTGACAGGCCAGGCTTAGGCTATGGCTGCTGTGGTAACATGGTGAGCGCCACCTGTCAGCTGGGCTCCCAGCCAGCCTTGCTGAGTTTAGAGACCTAGTTTTAAACATGAAATACTGAGTTGTTTAAAATCAGCGGCCTACCCTGAGCATCCATTTATAAGAAAGCATATTTTTAAGAGGACAAAAGGACAGTAAATAATGTTAAACAACCACAACCTAGTCCATCATCACCCCATAAGCATAAACACAGACACCTTCATTCTTCTGAGGCCTCAGACTGTAAGAAATATAATTCCATTTCTTCTGCTACTAAGTCACAGTCCTTGACCAAGATACACACACATACACACACACACACACACACACACACACCATGTATGTAGATACACTCACAAATGTGAAAAATAACACATTCTCATGTTGCAGCAAAAATCTAGCCTCACAGAAAAGATCTTTCAAATGCCAACTACTTAACATTAGAAACTTCTAATTTTTAAGCTAAAGTTATGATTAAAATTAAAATGCCAAAACATTGTAGTAACTAGGAAAAAAAAAGGAGGAACAATAGTGGTGATTTTAAAATACACAGTACATATGATAGTAACGTGTGGTTCTCAAGTTAAACAATTATAATAACATTCAAGTATCAGATTTTTCCCCAGCTTCTTCTGGAGGTTCCTGGCACATGGCTTTCTAACACACATTTACTCATTGCTGTCTTCCTCCCCTGGGGTTGGATCTCCAATAGAATTTGCTGTTTTCTAACTCCATAATTTTCCAGTATGGAGCTTAATCATTGGCACAGGTAATCACTCAATATATTTGCACTCCTTCACTGAAGGAAGGAGGACTTCCTTTGGCTCTGATCATATAGAAGCTGAAACATGGATTTCTACCAATCAAGAACACTAACTGCTTCTACTGTAGTCTCATTAGCAAACTCTTTGTGTTGGCCATCATCCAGTACCCATCAAAATCATGCTTAAGATAATTCATGGTTGAAAAGCAGTATCTGGCTCAGGGTTTCCCAACTTGAAATATGGTATAGACTGGCAACCTTTCAAAAAAAATTTTTAAGACATTACAACTTAGTGAATAAGGAGTGAAGTGAGCAATTACTCCTGGAGGTAATAGGAGAACCACTAAAGAAGAAAAATTTTCTTGTTACAGTTGGGTTTGTCTCTGAAGAATCTGTTTAAGTCAGTTGTCCAGCTAAGAACAGTCTGGATTCTAGATAAATTGTGAGATCTAATCATAGGCAATTCATAATTAGTAAGAAATAACCGGAGCGTGTGAACACACTGCTTTTAGTGCAATTTAATAAAGATTGCAAGTCAATACTGTCATTCTCATTTGCACATTTTAAAATTCTGTTTTGTATGACAGAAAAGGCAGGGAAGTTACCAGTGCACCTGTGGAAGTATTTTTACCTCAGTGAAGATGCATCACACTTTCTGAAGCTTTCCTTCATCTGCAGTGTGGAAACTGGTAAAGGTTCCTACTCTCAGAAGAATATTTTTCAAGTTATTCTTTCACCAGGCTGGGACATCAAGGGGAGATAACACGGATCACATTAATTTCTTTGGTGAAATCTTTTTGCTTTCTTAAGAGGTAATAAAAATACAATCTCAATATTTTTATGGTTCCATTTTTACTTTCTTTGTTACCTTACCAGCTATAGTTCTGCTTTATTATTTTAGTGATTACTTTAGGGTTTATATTGTACTTCTTTACCTTATTACTTCATCTTAATGTGATTGTATTACACATCATAAATAGAAGAATTTTAGGACAGTAAACTTCTATTCTTTCATCTATAATTTTTGCACTATTGTCATGTATTTTAGTTCTACATGTATTATAATACCCACACTACACTGTTTTTGTTTTGCATTGATGATTGTCTTTTCAAGAGATTTACATCATTGAGACACAATTTTACACATTAACATGATGTAACCACCATGTCTGGTGCTCTTCATTCCAATGTGTCCATATTTACTCGTGGTGTCATCTTCTCTGCCTGAATAACCAACATTTCTCTCATAGGTGTTTGCTAGGCATGCAAACTTGTGCTATTTGTATGTCTGAAAGCATTTAGTCCACCGTCATTTTTGTGAGCTATTTCCAATGAGTAGAGGGTTCTAGGCCGACATGGCTTTTAAATTTTTATTATTTTTTCTTCCTTTCATTCTTCTTTTATTTATTTTTCATTAGTGCGTGTTTACAGTACTTGATGTTTGCACTCCTTGTGTGGAGTTGGTGAGTGAACATAGCACATCTGAATTCCTTTATTCATCCCCTTTCCTACCCCTCCTTCCCTCTTCCTCCATCCCTTGATCCCTTTCCCATTTGAGAAAGATCCATCTCCCTGTTATCTGCTTCTATTTTTCTCTTTTTTTATAATTTGGATTTCTCACTTCAAGTGCAATAACAACATTACCGCACCATCTCACTTGCATTGTCTTGGTTTAGAAATCTACCATCACCTTTGTATTTTTTCAGTGATGAATTTTAAGATTTTTTTAAACCATCTTTATTAGCAATTTAAATTAGTTTGATTACACTGAGTTGTGGTATAATTTTATTTCTCATGTTTAAGGCTTTTGAGCTTTTTAGATCTATGAGTTTATAATGTTTCCCAAATTTGGAGATTTGGGGATGCTATTCCCTCTTTTTTGGTCCCTCTCCTTAAGAGCTACATAATACACAATGATACCTTTATTATTAAGCCATTTAAAGATGCACCCAAGTTCCATGATGAAGATATTCGTATGTATTGGTCTACATATGTTACAATCTTTTCTATGTGTTTTATTATGAAGTTTCTAGTGATATGTCTTTTCCTCCTCAATATTTCAATACTATTCTGTGTATTTTTCCATTTCATACATTACAATTTTAACCTCTGGAAGATTTTGGGTCCTTTTCATGTCTTCATGTCTCTTGTTAGCATATTCAGTCTTATCTCCAGATATTTTAAAATGTGCCATACTGTTATGTTTTAATGTCTTTGCTAATTCCAACATCTCTGTTGTGTATAGGTCAATTTCATCTAATTTTTCTGCTCATTTGAAGTTGAATTTTTCTTCTTTGCAGGACAGGTGATTTTTAAATTTGATATTATACTGGATAATTTTATATTGCTACAAATATTCTTAGGTTTTATCCTGTAACAAGCGAAGTTACTTGGAAATAGTATAATTATCTTAGGTCTTGGTCAAACAAGTTCTATTATCATTTATTAACACAACACTGCTAGTCTTCCACTCAAAGACCTGTGGATTATGAGGTATCTAGTCTGGCTGATGAGAATGAGAACTATTTCCTATCCTGCCAATACTTTTGAGGGGTACTTTCCCCAAGTATGTGTCCCTTCTTTACACAGCTACAATGACCAGTGGTTGGCTGAAAAGTGGAGGAGGCCTTGTGTTTTGTTTTGTTTTGTTTTGTTTTGTTTTGTTTTGTTTTGACACAGGGTCTCCCTATGTAATTTAGGCTGGCCTTGAACTCACTGTGTAACCTTGTCTGGCCTCAAACACATAGCACCCTCCTGCCTCAGCCTCCCAAGTGCTGGGCTCACAGGCATGTACCACCATGTCTAACGGGAGAAGGAATCTGAAGATCTTAGAAGTTCTCTCTCTGTGTTCTGTGCACCTCTCTCCACTGGTACCCTGACATGAAAACTAGCTGCCTTGTTCTCCCTAGCATCTCAAGGACTCCTCCTCTACCCTGCTGGTGTGTGGGGCTTCATGTGGGTGTCCTCTTCCTGTCATGTGACCTAGCAGCTATTTCAAGGCAATGAATTGAGACAATCAATCTTTTAATAGCTCCTATTACTTGGAAAAGAGCTTCTGAAATCTGTTTATAAGCTGCTGCAGCTAGGGTATGGAGATTTTAGGAGTTGTCCAAGTCATTGAGTATCTAGTATTACTAATCAGGGACTGGTTTTTCTCCTGAAATGCTTTTATATGATAGAAAGTTTTCTTGAGAAATAACTGTAGAGTGACCTCCAATATATGTAGCAACTTAATCTTAATAAAATATTGCAAAAATTATTTTTACCATAATTAATTGTACTATATTTTTACACCTTTGACAAATTCCCCAGGAATACTTTTGGCATTTACATAATTCTTCAAGATGCAGGTTGTATGAGGTTTTCCTTACAGCTCTTCCTGAACCACATACTTTCTGCTGAACCACAGAATTTTAAAAATGACACCACTTTAGCATGCTTTGGGGTGTATGGTAATTAACTGACACATCTCTTTCCACCTGTAAGATCATCATCATTAATATTACAGAGCCATTTCTATCACGGTGCCATCCATCTATTCTTCCTACATAAAGGGTGCAACATTTGTTAAGCTGAATAACATGTGTAAGACATTCAGGGCTGGAAACAAGGAAATAACAGCGCCAAGAGCCAAGGATAATGAGTAAGGAGTCGTGGAAAGTAAAGCTGGATTACCAGGGTGGAGTCTAAATATGAAGGATGGGGAGGGTTACTACGAACATCTCTACTTCAATCAGGAGAAATAGCCAGTGATTGAAGATTCTTGCATAAGGAAGACCACACAAGTTGCATAAAATAGTGTTGACTGTTTTTCCTTCCCAAAAGTAAAAATTTGATCATCCTAAAATTTCTCGTAACATTGGTTTTTTAAAAAGTATTCAAAACAAGGTCAAATTGCACAAAAACTTCAGAATTTCCTGAACCTCTTCCCACATGCGAAACTTCTCTCTCAAATACTCGACAATGTTTTCTAAGTATCATAAAACTACTTTTAAAGCTGCTTATATAAATTTTCAGTATTAGTACCAAATACTAAAATTCCTTCAGAAGCATTCAACAATGCATTACAATAATAGACTTTATAAGAAACCTTTTCTTCATCTCTTAAAAAAAATGTAAAATTATTTAAAATAGTATTTGGTCACCAGAGGAGTGCGAGATTTTGGTAATGAGTTTTTTAAAACAAGCAGAGTGTTCAGAACAGAATATTGGGTTAACAAGATTAGGTCAGAAAGTACCAGATGACACAGTTTAAAGACATTTATTTCAAAAATATCTCTAAGTTTTTGGAATATGGTGATGAAATTATGAGGCTTCCAAAACAATGGCATAAAGACTTGTGCAAACGATTATTGTGAAATGAAGTTTAAATACCAAATATAAAAATAAAATTAATGTAACACGAAGCTGAAGGAGCCTGCTAGTCTGGAACACACTGAGTGGATGATGCACTGTTCGGTTCCTGAGATACTATAGGGAGCCTCAGACTTCCTCTCTGGACCTGTAG
Source organism: Cuniculus paca (assembly GCA_004365215.1). Taxonomy (NCBI): domain Eukaryota; kingdom Metazoa; phylum Chordata; class Mammalia; order Rodentia; family Cuniculidae; genus Cuniculus; species Cuniculus paca. Next base: position 369 of record RJWT010036520.1, on the reverse strand, counting down.
TTCCTGCTGTCTCCTGAGATTCCCCTCTGGGCCTTCATTCATCCTTCAACATCCATTATTCTCCTTGTCCTGCAGAAGGTAAGCAGAGCCCTGAAGACTACATTGCTCAGAGTCCCTGGCCAACTGATTTCCAGTTTCCACCACTGAGAGAAAGCTCAGCTGCACTTCCCTGGCAGAAGCTGAATTCCACAAGGACAGAAGCACTCCTCTTCTCCAGCTCCAGTTTTCAGTGGCCTTGCTAACACTTCATTCTCTTCTTGCTGCTTTGGCCATAGTGTTTATGATGGCTTTTCATCATTTCTAGTGTTGGATGCATTAACAGCCTAGGCTTCTTGTTTTGTAAATAGCGTCATGAGTCACTGAATGAAG